>JAKEKT010000096.1:0-141424 GCA_021495925.1 Diplodia intermedia | reverse complement strand
CATGAAATATGTATTATCACGAAGCCAATACGCACGCACGCACACACACACACACACACGGGGAGAGACCATCTTCTTCGCCCCCCCCCATATACATGTACACAAACTACACTGCCCTTCTTCCCTCCTCTCGCCCCAGACCGACATAATGACATGGCCTTCTCTCCGGCGGTCCCCAAGCGCCCCGTCCGTCCGTCCTTCCCGCTCGAAGCGAGAATAAGGCACGAGGGGGGTGGAGAGAAAAAAGAGCCGAAGGATCGGTCGGCAGTAGTGACCCAGTCCTTCGGGTCGTAGTCTAGAGCGTCGCGTGATGGAAATGGAATTTTCCCGCCGTTGTCTTTCCGGGACTCTTCATGTCTTACCTACCCTCCTCTTCACCGTTCCGTGCGTAGTAGGCGCCCCTCCGTTTTATCGCTTCGCTAGCAGCGTCTGACGTGAGGAAGATGGGAGAGAGACGGTGAAAGGTAGGACCGTTTAAAAGGACCGTTTCCCGGGTAGCCGTATGATACCCTATGGCCATCCGTAACGGAAATACGACGATGGTGAAGAGAGGAGCCTGGTAGCGTACGATTAGACGGGGGCTCCAACAAGGCCGAAGGCATTTCGAGATGCCTGAATCACGGTAGATGCAATTTCACCAAGATGTCGGACCTTTTAGCCGAATTATCGACTTGGAAGGAGTAGGTAAGCGGCATGCAATCTAATGGTTGAAGTAACTCCTGTGGTCTATCCCAAAAAAGGTTTTCCACCCTCTGCAAGAAATCAAACTCAATCCCGGCAAGCCAACCCTTGGCTTGCTCTTTTTGCTGTGGATATAAAAGCTGTTCAAAGAAAGCCGGCACCCGGGCGGCATCATACCTCTTTTTTACCCAGAAACCGCGCGGATGTCCGATTTAAACATCGCCAGCAACGCCTGATTGCTTGCCGACTCTCTTCATGCTTTCGTAGCCACAAGCGGGCTTTTTTGCATTATCATCATCAAAAAGCCCGGACGGCCTTCCACAAACCCCAGCTTCACATCTGGCTTCCCGTGGGCGATATGAAGGCAGCGAAGAAGTCCGCTTAGACGGCACCAACCGAAATCATCTTCTTCCTGAGGTGGTTCTTGTACTCGCCGATGGACCCGTTCCACCTGTGGACAGTCTTGTTCTCGCAGACCATGATGTCCTTGGCAATCTTGTCGAGCAGCCTGCACAATGTGTTAGCAACTTGTTCGTGCGTGCGAGATCTGATCTATGCTTACCTGAAGTCGTGGGAAACGACGACGACACCACCGCTGAAGGCGTTGATAGCATCTGCCAAACTATCGATGGTGGGGATATCGAGACCGTTGGTGGGCTCGTCCAGCAGAAGCATGTTGGGACCCTCGATGGCAAGCAGAGCGAAGACGATTCTGCTCTTCTGACCCTCGGAAAGAGTGCCCATGAGGGCAGTCTGGGCCTCACCAGTCAGACCGTAGCGGCCCAGCTGCTGTCTCCAGTACTGGTAGTCCTGGGAGACGTGGCTGAACTTGTCACGGACGAAGTCGAGAGCGGACTTGGTGAGAACGAGCTGCTCAGCGGAGTGCTGGCTGTACATGCCGAGCTTCAAGTGAGTGTGGCGGGACACAGCACCGCTGGTAGGGGACAGTGCGCCGGTGAAGATGCGGAGCAGAGTAGACTTGCCGACACCGTTGGGACCGACCAGAGCAGTGCGCGAGTCCATGTCCACACCGAAGTCGAGGTTCTCGTAAAGGTTATCCTCAGGCTTGCCCGAGTAGGAGAAGGTGACGTCGTCGAGCGAAAGGACAGGCGGAGGAAGCTTCTCAACATCAGCGAAGCGGAAAGTGAAGACACGATCCTCAACAACGGGTTGGATGAAGCCATCGGCCTCCATCTTGTCCAGGATCTTCTGCCTGGACTTGGCCTGCCTGACCAAGTTGGCGTAGGTACCGGCGGAAGCAATGAACTTCTTGATGTGCTTGATTTCTTCTTGCTGCTTCTCGTAGGCCTTCTGCTGGTTGGTCTCGTTCTCGGTCCTGGTCTTGATGTACGAATCGTAGTTACCACCGTAGTACTGGAGAGTCTTCATGCGCATGTCGATCATGTTCGTGCAGACACCGTTCAAGAAATCCATGGAGTGAGAGACGAGGATAAGCGTACGGTCCCACTTCTTGAGGTACTCCTCCAGCCACACGCAGGCCTCGAGATCCAAATGGGCAGTAGGGTCGTCGAGCAGCAGCAGCGAGGGCTTGACGAAGAGGGCCTTGCCAAGGGCGACACGCATTCTCCAGCCACCAGACATGTCCTTGGTCTTCTTTTGGATGGTGTGCTTGTTGAAGCCGAGACCAGTCAAAATTAGGGAAGCGCGGGTCGAGAAGGTGCTGGGGTCCATGTCATCCATACGCTAGAGGCAGCTGTTAGCACACATCTCCAAGACGTCGAAGTTGCAGAAACTCACCTCGTACAGCTCCTCAAGACGAGGGTCGTCGGGACCGTGGTTCTCAAGGATCTCCTCGGCCGACTTCTCCATGCGGGCCAGCTGGGCCTGGGCCTCGCCGACGACCCAGTCAAGGGCACCGACGTCGGTCTTGGGAGCACCCTCGTTGAGCAGGTAGATGTCGATGTGGTCGGGGAAGGGGAACTCGCGGGCAGCGATGGCCCTCAGCAGGGTGGACTTTCCGCAACCGTTCTCACCGAGCAGACCGTAGCGACGGCCGTAGTTGACCTCGATGGTGGTGTCGTTGAAAAGCACCTTGCCGTGGAAGACCAGCGACGCCGAGGTGATCTTGACGTCGCGGCTGGCCTCCAGCGAGGCCAGCACGCCGGTGGTGACACGATCGGAGATGCCCTCGGCATCCTTTTGCATGCTGAGGGCCTCGATCTGCTTCTGGGTCTCGTCGACGCCCTCGTCGCCCGACACGTTCTCGGAGGGGGCGCCGGACTTGGCAGCTTCCTTCTCGGCCTTGCGCTCCTTGAGCGTCTTCTTGGGGGCCTTGCCATCGGCAACACGCTTAGCGTCGCGGGCAGCCTTGGATGCGGACACCATTTTGACAGTGTGTTGTGGAAAAGACGGTGTTGATGGTTCGGGGTTGGGTATCAGCGGTAAGATTTTTCGTGGACGGGGGAGGACGTCAGTAGCGGGGCACCGGGGCGGGCGGCGCTATCGAGGGCGATAAAGGACCGGCGTAGGGCTGCGCGACGGCGGCGTCAAGCTCGAGGCGCAAAGCAGCAACTTTTGGGAGACAAAGCCGTAGGAAAAGGGCCGTGAAACAGAATCAGCGACCGGAAGACGCAGGTGCAGTGAGAGGAGTGGAGGTGCAGGTCAGAGGGCGACAGCAGTGGGCTTGGGCTCTTTTTCCAGCCTGCCGTCACTGTGGCGAAGCGGGCTGGGAACGGCCAGCTGCCCGCCGGCCAATCGGTGAAACGCTGATCCACCCTTGCCCTTTTCTTGGCCTCCCCTCGTTCCGCTGTTGACAACCACCACCACACTCATTGGCCGAAATGCTCGACCTGGACCGGATCTTCAAGTCACGGCACGTGAATGCAGTGCTTCTCAGCTGTTCGAGTTCAGGCCAAGATCAACGGGAGACAAGCCGCACCGTCGCTACCTACCTGACTCTGTTGCCTCCTGCAATAGCCATACCCTCGCTGTGGATGTTGGTGAAAGAATATCTTGCGAACAAAGACGAGGCAGTCGCCTTGATACGAACCGATGAAGGCGAGGAGACTGATGACGAGGTAGGCAAGAAAAGAGCGAAGGGGAAGAGATCTATTCCTGTACGCTTAGACTGGAGTGAGTGTCGATATTGAAATCAAGCTGAAGCTGTATGTTGCATGCATCGCCCGGGAATAAAACAACTGCACGTGTATCTGGTATGCTTCAGCATTGGATTGACCGGCTCGACCAACTCCATCGAAGTGAGGTTATTCGGGATGGCAGCCGACAAACGAGCGCGATGATAAATATTCAGGTATTATTGCGACGCCTTTGCGGTGAGATATGCTCAAGAAGAGCACATATGAAGGCCTCAATCTGCGTCCAATATGCGCATGCGGGCAGTGACGGCCAGGAGTCGAATTAAAGCTCCTTCGCGCAAGTGCGGGATGTGCAGCTATTGAGACACCAGCCAGAGACGCCTACGGGCAAGCGAACCCAAAAATGCAAAAGCCTCGCATTTCCATTCTTATCACAGCTCTTGCTGTGGTGGTGCCGAGACGCAGCATGTCGCATGGCTCGACCACTCCCGCTGCGACGTCTCGCCGCCACCCCTGCTCAAACCCGGGGTGCCTCAGCACGGCCAGAACCAAAACACCACACCTTTGCTCCAAACGGCAGGATAGCATCCTTCGCATTCTCGTCTTCCCTCTCTGACGCCTTGGCGCCGCTCGCATTGCCCGTCGGGTCAAAATTGTTACGCTGCACCAATGACCGACACGGTTCCTTAAGTGTTCCAAAACCATAGAACACATTCCCAGTGGAGCACGCTCATGCAGTTGCCGCCCTCGCGTGCAAGACGGAACGAGCGCCAAGCATGCGGGTAAAGCAATCGCCCAGACTTCGTGATGTTCATAAAAGAAGCTTGACGTCCGGCTGCTTCTTGGTGATTCAGAACAAACTCACTTTCCAACCCTCCCATACCCAATTGACCAACATCGCATTTGATCGATACCCCGTAATCTCACCAAGACCAACAACAACCAAAACAAAGAACCCATCCACCATGCAGTTCACCAACCTCCTCCTCACCATCATGGCCACCACCGCCCTCGCCACCCCGCTCTTCCCTCGCGCCGACCAGGAAGTCTCCGGCGACGAAGTGACCGGCACGACCTGCACCAACCCCGACGCGTACGTCAACACCCTTCCCCAACGTGCCCCCCACCAACCTCCCAAACTGACACTTTTTTTTGCCCCTCACAGCGACATCGACACGCACGACACCAACGTCGCCATCCTCTCCATCTGCGGCGGCATCGCCGGCGACATCCAAAAGTGCGAGACCCGCCCTCCCAGCACCACGGGCGAGAGCGGCACCGCGCGCTTCGACCTGTCGGCGACGGACGGCGGCGCGCAGATCAACATCTCCAAGGGCCGGTGGGAGCGCTGCGTCAAGGCCGCGCAGCAGACGTGTCCGACGGGCGAGTTCGAGAGCACTTGCGTCGGCGGCGCGACGAGTGGCGATGTGAAGTTTAGCCTTTCGCAGGCGTAAGAGAAAGATGGGGGGGAATAAGAAGTGATAAATGGTCGGCTGTACGATATCCATAAGTTTTTGCATTTTGAAGGGAGCATGGTTCATGGGGAAGCTTGGGCGCAGGAAGAACTGGCATGAGGAGAGATTCTGTATTAAACACAGGGAACCATGGATACAGAAAAGAAAAAGAGTTCGAAGCCTCCCCTCCGTTTTCAAACTTCGAGGGTATATCTTTCAATTGACGACCAAGAAATAGAACATGACTTCTTGCACACACATAGCAGTAAGCGCCTTTCGCTTCCTTCTGCCCCGTATTCGCCCTTAAAACATGTCCGATCGAAAGAAAAAGGGAAGCTCTTTCCACCGCGTGAGAAAACATCACCGGCGAGGAAAAACGATCGGGACGGAGGAGAGAATCTAAGCGGATCCGTCAGGAGCGGCAGCGCCCATGGGGCCCTCGGAGTCAGTCTGGCGCTGAGGCCTGCTGAGGATCTCGATGTTCCCTGTGATTGTGGAGAAAGCGCATTAGCAACGGTAGTTCCAATTCCTGTTTGGGGGTTTGCGGGACGACGTACTCTGAGTGAGGCTCAGGCGCGTGGTCTTCTGGCCCTCGCTGGTCTCGTAGGTGTCCATCTTCGCGTCAGCCTCGAGATGCATGAGGGTGCTACGGTTAGGAACAATTCAGTCAGCCCTCCATATCAAACAAAAAATCCAGACATGATCCGATCCACGCATTCAATGCCCCCGCGGCACAATCGCTCGCGAAACCGCGCTCGCGCGCCCCCAAGAAAAAAACTTCTCCCTCAATGTCCGCGCGCGCGCAACTTCTCTCTCTCTCTCTCAAAAAATCCACATCCTGAACGCGACGGGAAAAGAACTCACCCCTTGGGCAGGTTCAGCAGGTAATCCTTGCGCGCGCCCTCGTCGAAGCAGGAGACGCGGAACCAGCTGGTCTCGTTGCGGTCGCGCGGGCCGGTGCTGGTGCCCAGCACGTAGCGCACGTACTCGCGGCCGGTGCTGGCCGCCGTGTGCAGCTCGGGCTCGGCGCCCAGGCGGCCGATGATGGTCATCTTGGCGAGCGGGCTGCGCGGCGTGCTGCTGAAGGCGCGGCGGCCGACGACGGCGGTGGTGCGCGCGGCGAAGGTCGAGCGGAAGGCGTTCATTTTCGCGGGAGGGGATTGGATGGGATTGGAGACGAGGCGGAAAGGTTGTTGGTGGTTGGGGGGGCGGGGGTTGCGATGGAGAGGCAGGAAGGAAGGCGAGGGTTTGTCACGAAACGCGCGGTGGTGTTGAGCAGGGCGGCCGGGACGCGAGGGGAGCTGCTTGTGTAGCTAGAGCTTTTTCCACGCCAAAATCGCGTGCAAACACGCCAAACTTTGCTTGGCGCGACGACAACGCGCGGGACGCGGTTGCTTACTCAGCGCGTCGCAGCCGAGTCATGGCTTGGATGGCCGTCGGCCAGAGCTGCTGCGATTACGGAACACCGGGCCCCGCCGATGACGCCCGTCGGCCTGCCTTGCCGCCTTCTTCACTGCTCGCTGTCCATTTCTCTGGCCGTTCTCCTGCGTTCCGAGGAGCTCTTCTCCGAAGCGGTAAAAAGATGCGTGTTGGCCGCTAGCTGGCGTTGTGGGCCGTCGTCGGACACGCGTTCCTGAAGGTGGAGATGCAGACAACGCCGTGAGGTTTGGACGGGAAGATGGGAGAGTTCCAGTGTTTCTCCTGCTTCATATTTATGTCTGCCAGCGTCACCAGACGTATCGCTTTACACACCTGTCTTAGTAACCTGTTCCATCCTCACGATAGTCGGCCCACGGGCTCACCGCCGAGGTTACGGTCTAGTGGGCTGTTATAAGAGTCGCTGCTCCCCCGGACATCCGCTCCACTTGCTACTACCTGTTCCACCTTACATTCCCGTTGACCTTCTCTCAATTGCAGTCTTAACAAGTCGTCGCCATGCCTCTCGTCAAAATCGACATGATCAAGGGCGTCCGCTCGCCCGAGGAGATCAAGAAGCTAGCGGACATCGTCCAGGAGATCATGCTGGACAAGTTTGCCGCTCCCCCGCGTGACCGCTACCAGGTAATCCCCACTTCTACGTCAATGCCTCCCAAACCGAAGCTGAACGTCTGCCCAGATCATCACCCAGCACGAACCCTACGAAATCATCTGCGAAGACACCAACCTCGGCCTCACCCGCTCCGACAAGCTCGTCTTCATCCAGATCTTCCAGCAGGGCCGCGACGCCGCCAAGAAGCAGGCTGTCTACGCCGCCCTGTCCGAGCGTCTCGAGAAGGAGTGCGGCGTCCCCGGCGCCGATCTGATCGTCAGCGTCGCCGCCAACACGAGGGAGGACTGGAGCTTCGGGCTGGGAAGGGCTCAGTTCTTGACCGGAGAGCTGTAAGAAAATAGTTATGGAAAATACTCAGTCCGGACCAATGGAGAAACGGGATTTGGATTGTACATGCGTTACGAATAGACGAATAGACCGATGAGAACAAAGCGTGGATGGGCCATTGTGCTGCTAAAGATGAGCAAAATCAAGTTTCCGTATGTCCATGGAAGAGATTCATCGGGAGTGGACAGCCTCACTTTGTGCCAATATTGCCCTTGCAGCAGGACAAAGAGACTCATTCCGCCGCTATACTACTACTCACTGCCAAGGCCGGACCCACGACAAGGCAGATTCCGCATCACGATCACACGTGGTCCAACGGGTTGGCAAAGTCAATCTCAAATAAGCATAACCCAGCGGAGCGCACCGGCGCAACCCTTTCCCAAACCATCCCACCGAGCAAACCATCCCGGCCCAATCAGGTAAGCCGAAAGCTACTTCTCAGCGCCACCGCGCACCAGCCGAAAAAATCTGCCCTGCCAGCGAAGAAAGATCCGGCGTGACGCCATCCCCGAGTGCTCCACGTGCTCAGACCCTTTCCGCCCCCAGACTCCACACAGCCTCCGCGTGCTGCTTCCGCATCGGGTGTTGGCGCCAAGCCCTGCGAGGCTGACCCGGCCGGCATAGCCACGCTTGCTCTTCCTTTGCATCATGGCCTGCCAGGCAGCAACGGGACCGGGTGCCGAAAAGAGACGCATCGTGTGAGCGAGGTCAAAGGGCGTGCGGTAGTACCTGTATGACATCGTACATGTACGCGCTAGCCTGATCACGGTGAGAATGATGGCGAAGTCTTGTGGCCTTTGTCGTTTGTGGAAGCCGCTGGTAAGGCGTGAGCCAGGTAACCATGACGGGCAGAAGCAAAAATAATGCCTTAACCAATTCATCGATATTGGTGGCGGAGGCAATGAGTGGGAATTCTCCAGGTGTCGACGCGTCCAGAAGAGCGGATACGGGCCAAATCCTCTCGCTTTCTACGGTCTCGAGCCAGACTGGGACTTCTGAAAGACTTGGTGAAGCAGTGATGTTCACTATTACCGTTTCGTAGCTGTCCTCCGCAACGCACTTCCCTCAAAAGAGCCGATGCGCACAGAGATACTAACTTTGGCGAGGCAGCTCGGCCTTTGGCCCGCGCTAGACGTTTTAGGCAACCGTCGACGGGTTCGGTGGCGCGAGGCTGGCTGATGAGGCTGAGCCTGTCCCTCGTAAGGATTTTCTGGCCAAGCGAGGTAGGGGTGTGACACCATCCGCCACTTTTGCTAATCAGCCTGAGCCTACCGACCACATCACCAGCATTCTCCCAAAAATGTATATATACCACCTGTCGTCCTTCACGTTTCTGCCGCCGTTCACCACCACCGCTCATATCACTTCCGTCAAACAACCTATCCTCACCAACAAACTTAACCCAAAATCAACCTCTTCACCAAACCCAGCCAACCAATCAAACCAACCAAAGAAAAAAAGAGAAAGAAAAAAATGGGCTGCCGCCCCTCCCGCCCCTCCCGCGACCAGCAGGCCGCCTCATCCTCCTCCTCCTCTCCACCTCCCCGCCTCGCGGAGAAAGACGCCAACAAGCACCGCGGCGGCAATTCCAGCAGCAGCGGCAGCAGCAGCAGGGGTACCGGCTCCCCCTCCTCCGCCGCCGCTTCCGTCGGCCCGCTGCGCAGCAACCCCCCGCAGTGGCAGTCGGTCGGCATGCAGAGTGCCGTCTCGTCGGGCCTTGCGGCTGCGGATGCGGGTATGACGACGGGTGGAGGGAGTGGGGGAGGGCATCATGGGGGGTGTGATGGTGGTGGGGGGTACAGCAGCGGCGGAGGCGGGGGGTATAGCAGCGGAGGTGGCGGGGGATATAGCAGCGGAGGTGGGGGGTATAGCAGCGGAGGTGGTTGTGACTCGGGCGGTGGCGGTGGCGGCGGCGGCGGCGGCGATGGTGGTGGTGGTGGTGGGGGCTGCTGAGGCGTCTCTGTTCTGATGACTGGGGATGGCGTGTGTGAGCGAGAAATGTCCCTTGACTTGCAATGGATAGAGAGGGCTGCCATTTGTTTAGGCGTATACATGCAAAGCTTCTGCAGAATCGGACTCCCCATTTGACTCCCAATTCCAAATAAATACTGATCTTGGAGAGAGTTGCCAGCTGATGATACGCGAGGCTCATTCAGAAGCATATGAATGATTTATACCCAGTTGCGTTCAGTGGTATGGTGAAGTACTTTCTGATCATTGAGGAGGTTGTCGTAAAGTCTGTAGAGGTCGTCCGGGACTTTGCTCAATTCGTCTCGCATCTTTTGGAACGGCTCGTCCTTATCATCGAGGTCCAAAATCCTGGCGCACACAAGGACGACCCATTGAAATATTCCCCTTGATCTCTGTACGATAGAATCTTCCAGACCCTTGTTTTTCTTGTGTGGACTAAGCCCGGAGAGTTGGGCTTGGACCACGTTTGCGATATCTCTACCGTTGTGTTCACTGACCGCAATGGTATAATCCTTAGATGACTAAGATGCCAAGTTGGGAAAACATCTGCATGAAAAGCAGATTTGCACCATCTTGTATCCCCGAGTGGCTTCCTCGATAATGGCGCTGAAGAATGCTTTGAGATGTTTCGCTGTCTGAACACCGCATTCATCCAGAGCATCCAGGTAGATCGCCAGGCGCTTCGATATCGATGCCTCAAACAGGGACCTTTTCAGGTATTCTTGCAATTCAGCTTCTTCCCAGCTCCATTTCACCCCACACGCTCCCATTTTCGAAGATCTTTGTTGAAACTTAGATGCCAGACGTTCCAAAGTATCCCATGTTGGGTTGATCCTGAACTATGGGAAGCAGGGATTCTATCGCTATCCCTTGATTTGGCACTCCAAACATCAAGATGCCACGTAAAAATCGAAAATGAGAGCTGCTGGAGGCATTGTCCATTTCAGACATTTGACAGAGTGCCTGAGCGTTTCAGAACATGCAAAGCACTTTGCTGATTGTTGCTTACCTCTTTGATAAGGAGACCTCCCAGGTTATGTCTGATAAGTACCAGCGGACGTAAATTTTGACTCTCCTGGCTTCTGTCAGAGCGTTTTCTGTAGATCCCGCTACCAGAACAACAAACCTCAGAACCAGACCTCGCATTCCTCAGAATACTAGAGAATTTTGAGCCGAGATCTCTCAAACTCTGAAATGAATCACTTTCGCGGAGCTTGGTGTCGTAACCGTAGATCCAGATGCGAGATCCCGGCAGAGGTCAGGAAGATTGTCTCGCAACCACATGAAGGAACCCCCTTTAGCTTTGAACGAGCCAAATGCGTTCCCGTTGACGCCGGAAAGGGCAACCAGAGTTGGAAAATATATTAGCGGAGGCACCCATGGAAAGACCGACAATTCTCACTCGAATTTCCAGTCCGCAACTTTGTGTGAGTGAAGGGGAGTAGTTCCCACGAAATTGATATCGAGAGACAGTTCTGCGACCCGACAGTCCTTTTCGCCATTGTCATCGACCCGTACAGATGCTCCGTCGAAGATCTCTTGCTCCCGTATAGTTTCAGCAATTCGTTCCAGAATTTTGGAAGAGTTCGGCGTAGCAACCTTTTCACGGGCTGTGAACGGGCCGGAGGCCAGAGATTTGACAAGGACTTCGACATCGGGTTCAATTTCAAAAGCTGCTCTGACCAGTCTTTCCACATATTTCCTGTTTGTCAGACTTCCTCGTTGGGACGCCGGGATTCCTTGCGCACGGAAGGCTGTCTGGTTGTTCAGGTCTTTTCTGAGATCAGGAACTTCAGCCTTGCGCAAGACCAGTCCGGTCCAGCCCCGCAGGCTGTCACGCTTGGAGAAACCAAGGATGAGGAGGCCCCCGATGAAAAGTGTGGAGAACACCACCCACAGCGTCGTGGAAATGACGCAGCGAGCACATGGGAATGGTGATGGTGGGGAGGAGAGCGGCTGCGTGTCAGACTGCGAGGTGGAAGTGTTGGGCTCAAAGAGAAGTTCTTTTCACAAAATCTCATTGTTCTCAAACAGCTCGACTGTGCATTATTCGGCTTTCAACTGAGAGTCGGCCTCGGGAGAAGATGGGTTCACATCACACATTGAGCAATCATAAAAACAAAGTTGTCGGATTTTCATCTCCATTTTCTATCTCCATTTTATCGATCATAAACAAGCAAATCCAAAAGATAAATGCAAAACGCCGGGGGTAGATGCCAGGCACCGGGGGTAGATGCCAGGCACCGGGGGTGGATGTCAAACACCGGGGGTAGATGGGGGTAGATGTCGAACACCGGGGGTCATACCAAATCGAACAAGGGAAGTGGGAATGTGGACTCCCCATGTCATGTAATCGTCCTCTCAATCCAAGCTGTTTATCGGATTGCAACGGGTTGCAAGTCAGCTTGCGGAAAGGAACAAGTGCTTACCATCGACAAGTCAGTCGATCCAATGACTTCTCAAGCGCCAGGGCGGCTAGGTGAAGAAAATGGAAGAAGAAGGAGAAGACTACTCCTTCTTAGAAAGCTTCTGCGCCTTCAGCCTCTTGCTCTGCCTGTTAGCTCCAGTCCCGTTAGCCGCGAGCCTCTTGCTCCGCCTCGGACGTGATGCACTCACCTTAGCCTTGACCTTAGCCTTGACCTCGACCTCAGGTTCGACCTCAGACTCGACCTCAGGTTCGACCTCAGACTCGATCTTAGACTCGATCTCAGACTCGATATCAGCATCAGCATCAACCTCGTCCTCAACCTCGTCTTTAGGGTCATCCTCAGTCTCGTCCTCAGAGTCGTCCTCAGAGCCGTCCTCCATCTCATCGGCATAAAAGACACCAAAAGGCACCTTCATACCGCTCGTGTCCAGCCAATCGCCCTCCCACCTACCGGGCACATAGCACTCGCCGGACTGACCAAACGCCTCGGCGGGCCTGCCCGGGGCATCCTGCACATCGTCCGCAAACGTCACCGTCTTCGGCTCCTTCTGCAGCCGAAGGCGCTGCAAGCGACGGCGCATATGCCAGTCCCAGACGCGGGAGTGAGCGACGACGATGCCGGCCTCGACGGTGCCATCATCATCGCGGATGGACGACGACGACGAGTCGCCGTCGAGGCGGTTCTGCTCGTCGGCGCGGGCG
Source organism: Diplodia intermedia (assembly GCA_021495925.1). Lineage (NCBI taxonomy): Eukaryota > Fungi > Ascomycota > Dothideomycetes > Botryosphaeriales > Botryosphaeriaceae > Diplodia > Diplodia intermedia. Next base: position 128,755 of record JAKEKT010000096.1, on the reverse strand, counting down.
CGGAAGTAGGCGGCGCGCGCGGCCTCGACGTGGGCGCGCGGCGGGGCCGGGTCGGTCGCGCGCGCGAGCAGGTCCCACACGGCCTTGCAGGCGCGGGTGCGGGCGTGGAAGTTGCGGGCGTTGCACTCATCCTCCTCGGTGTTGGAGGTGGTGGTGGTGGTGGGGACGCCGTCGCGGCGGATCGGGATGGCCGGCGTCGGCGGCGGGGAGGGGGTGTGGGGCAAGGTGATGGAGGAGGGATCCTCGACCCAGGAGTTGAAGAAGGACGGCTCGTGGTCGACACCGGCGGGCTCCCAGGAAGGGTCGTTGAAGGCCCTGAGGTCGTGGTACCACTCGGGGACCTCGTCGAGCGGCTCGGAGGTCGGGTCGAACACGAAGGGCTCGGAGGCGGAGGCGTCGTTCCGCTCGGGGTTGATGGGCTGGTAAGTCGAGTCGAAGGTCGGGTCCAGGGACGGGTCGATTACGAAGGCCGTAGGCGGAAAGGCGGGGGCGTCGTTCCGCTCGGGGTTGATGGGCTGGTAAGTCGACTCGAAGGGTGGGTCCAGGGACGGGTCGAGTTCGAAGGGCTCAAAGGCGGAGGCGTAGTTCCGCTCGGGATTGATGGGCTGGTAAGTCGACTCGAATTCCATCAGGTCAGGAACCCACAACTCACCGGCCGGCTGCTCGTCCACCGGAGTGTACACGGGACGCTCGTCGTTGTCATACTCGGTCCAGTCGATGAAGCCGCTGAAGTCGTCGTCCGACATACTGCTGTAGCTATTCGTAGCGTGCTCTGAAGTCTAAAGAAGAATGGGAAACCCCAAGTTCAGGTTCAGTTGCAAATGCAATGAAGCGAATGTGACTGAAGAAGGGTAGGGGGGGATACTGAGTGGTGGTTATATAGTGGTCGTCTCGCTTCCATATTTCTCGACAATGCGTCTGTTTCGCAAAGGTCTTGAACAAAGCAGAGGTGAGTGCAGGCCCACAATGTGACTGAACCAGATAACACTGTGCATTGTCGCCTAACAAAGACATTGTGAAGCTCTAGAAGATAGGAGTAGGTGGTGAGTTGACGGACTGTTCCAGCATATCCCCTCAGTTTTCTCTTTGAAGATGCAGTCTCAACCAGACGTGTATACTATCTTCAGTGAAACATGAAATCAGGAAAGGGGGGCTGCAGAGGACACTGCTAACGATGGGTGATAGTAACTGCATATTGAGATAGCTGCCGGAGTCTCTCGGGATGCCGTTGCCTTGGAGGACTTTTATTCGGAAGTGTCTGCACGTTAACATTGGCCATCCTCTCCGATCAACCATGACTTTCTCAGAGTTCAATCCAGTTGACTATATTCCAGTCGCCGAACCTTTGGAGTAGAGTGCCGTAGGCTTCGTAAGGGAAAGTTTATATCTTCGGTCTATGTCCATCGACATGGAGTTTATTGATGCGGCTCCAAGAGGTGAGGTTGAAGCCGGCGCTAGCGGGGAGATCCCTGGGCAAATCCGGCAAGGATTACGTCATCAAACCCTCTTGCCCTCGCTCGAAACACCATCACCATCCCCGGCTTCATTTGTCAGCTCCTCCCTTCCAAACAATTAAATCCATTGGTCCCCCGAAAGGTACCTCCCGGCTCGTTTGATTTCTAATGCCCCGTCAGCGCTACCCCGACCTCCCGCCATAAATACTGATCACACTCCAGCAGAACTCAACACGCCGCATCAAGCACCAATTGATCCAAATCCACCTGCAACAATGTCGACCCAACGCGCCGTCCAGATCCAGGCCCTTAAGGTGGCCAAGCTGGTGTCCAACGCGCCCATCCCGCGCCAGCGCCCCGACCACCTCAAAGTCGCCGTCTCGCACGTCGCCCTCAACCCCACCGACTGGAAGTCCATCGACACGCGCGGCGAGCCGGGCCTGATCTCGGGCTGCGACTACAGCGGCGTCGTCGAGGCCGTCGGCGCCAACGTGACGGGCTTCGCCGCCGGCGACCGCGTCTTCGGCATCGCCCACGGCGCCAACGCCAGCAACCCGGAAGACGGCGCCTTCGCCGAGCACATCATGGTCCGCGCCGCCCTCGCCGCCAAGCTGCCCGCCGCCCTCTCCATGCCCGCCGCCCTCTCCATGCCCGAGGCCGCCACCCTGGGCGTCGGCGTCACCACCGTCGGCCAGGGCATGTACCAGAGCCTCGGGCTGCCCTGGCCGACCCGGCCGGCCAAGGACCCCGTGCCCGTCCTGATCTACGGCGGCAGCACCGCGACGGGGACGCTGGCCATCCAGTTCGCCAAGCTGAGCGGCTGCACCGTGCTGACGACGTGCTCGCCGCGCAACTTCGACCTGGTCAAGCAACTCGGCGCCGACCACGTCTTCGACTACAAGACGCCCGACGTCGCCAAGGAGATCCGGAAGGCGGCCGACGACAAGCTGGCGCACGTGTTCGACTGCGTCTCGAAGCCGGCCAGCGCGGCCATCTGCGCCGAAGCCTTTGGCAGCAAGGGCGGCAAGTACAGCGCGCTGCTGTATCTGGATGGCTTCCCGCGCGACGACGTTGAGGTGGAGACGACCATGGCGTACACGGCGTTTGGAGAGGAGTTCAGGAAGGGCACCAAGACGACCCCGGCGAAGCCGCAGGATTTGGAATTTGCGACCAAGTTCTGGAAGGTGGCGGGTGAGCTTCTGGAGCAGGGCAAGATCAAGGTGCATCCGCCCGAGGTGCGTGAGGGTGGACTTGGTGGGATTTTGGAGGGATTGGAGGATATGAGGCAGGACAAGGTCAGCGGTGTCAAGCTGGTGTACAAGGTTCAGGACGTTTAGGGAGCCATCGTCGGGTAGTGCATTTGAGGAGAATTCAAGAGATCGCCTCCGGGTAGATCTCTCTTTGTCCGACAACAATGCATTGTACAGGATAGCCTGTATTCTTTGACCAAGCTGATCAACCCATTCAAATATGCGTTATCCAACAGTCGCTAACAATGGCAGTTGTTTACACACAAAGTCGCGATGCATCCTGATAATATCCCGAGTGAATCCGTCCGGTAACATCATCATCCTCCACCACTCACTTCCACAGCTGGAACTGGTATTCGAGTTGACGGGAATCTACCGCAATATGCAGCAGACCCCTCAGATCCGCATCCAGCCCCCTCCAGTTCGCCTCCTCCCCAGTGCCTACGAGGACCACATCTCGCAGAAGATCAGACACTTGAACAAGCAGTTCGCCTCCCTCACTCTGTCTGACCCATCTTCCTCCTCTTCCTCCCCCAGCACCTCCCGCACCCCTAGCATGCCTTCCAACCCGCCCCCACCCCGCGCTCCCGCTCCCTCCACCATGAAGGAGCTCCCCCCCACCCCCACCCGTCCAACCGTCTGCCCCCACGGCGCCAAGATCTCCCGCTCCAGCTGCGAGCCCTGCATCCGGCACCAGCACACGGCCGCCAGCAAGCGCGCCTGGGACATTGCAAAGGACGTCTACGGCCCGCTGCACTGGCGCACCTCGGCCGCGCGCCGCGACCACACCCGGGCCCGCGTCGCCGAGCAGAAGTGCCTGGACGACTTCTTCAAGAAGGCGCAGGCGGAGGACAAGGCCTCGTCTTCCTCCTCCACCGCTGTCACCGGTGGCGACGCTGTCAAAGGTAAGTCGAGAGCGAAGGGGAACAACGGCAAGTCGGTGTCGTTTGTCGTGGCGGCGGATGCGCCGCCCACGGGTCGGCCGCGCAGGATGTTCAACCGCCGCTCGCCCGAGTACGTGCCCGGACGCTATGCCGGTAACTGGGAGGACACGTCTGGGATGAGTGTGCCGTTCTCGCTGTTCTACGGCGCCGGCAACGACACCAGGAAGATGGTGCGGACGCTCGCGGAGGCTTTGAAGAGGTGGTGAGGGAAGAAAAAGCGATGATCAGGGTGGGATGGGAGTTCAGTTTTGAGATAGAGCTGAGATGGGAGTTCAGTTTCGACTTGACATAGATTTGAGATCTGGAGTTCATTCTTGACATAGATTTGAGATTCATGGAGTTCAGTTCCGACATAGATTTGAGATTCAATAACAGTATTTCTTGAGAAAAGATGATGTCCGGCTTCGGGCTTTGCCCGTGGTTTGCGTGACGTGAATGAATGCTTGGCCGAAAATGCGGACGATGCGGGGAATTGAACTTGTGGATGGCAATCCGCGTCTTCTGAGACCCGGCCTTCGGACAAGACCGTTGGCTAAAGGCGGGAACGGACTCCTCCGACGAACTGGTCCTTTGTCAAACTGGGTGTCCGTAATGTAATTTCAAGCTTCTCGCCTGATCCCCGGTACTCCCATGGCCAAGGTCGACACTCCATCTCTTTAGCGGACAGGATGACTTGCTTTCGTGAGACAGGCAAGTAACCCTTGAGCCATAGCACTCCAAGTGATTTTTTGCCACTGTCAGGGTTTTTGTGGTATTCTTGCTGAAGATCTTGGGCTTCCGGCGGCTTGTCTGAGGTAAAGATAGACACGTCCAACCACACTTTTCGTTCTTTGAATTTTCCGAACACCACAATCACCTCTTTCGTGCTGCTGTTCCAAAACACACCATTATATTCTTTGCCCCAGGCATCTGGAAGAAGAACAAATGAAGATTCCGACTTTGTGGGTTTGCTGGGAAACCTTCTAGGGAAGTAATCGACCAGTTCAAAAACTGGCAGCTTGGGGAACTGTACCTCCAGACGCTGGTAGAGTGGACGTATTCTCAGCAGTCGAGGCTGGATTCCAAGTGAAACCGGAGACTCCGCAATGAAGAGCTCTTCGTACACAATGCTCTCGGAAGCATTCTCCCTTTTTTCGAGTGCCACACTCCTCCCGACCCTTTCGTAATGCCCGTTCGTAGGCAATAGTGTGATGAAAAAAGCATTTTCGGGGGGTTGAGAGCTTGTATCTCTACAGGCTAGCGCAGCCCGAATGACTGAGTCACCGTATCCACAAATGGAGAACCCTTGCTCTACTGGCAGCCAGATATGTAGACCAAAGTTTGTCAGCTGATAATGTGGTGTGACGGTGGTTTTCCCAGCCCTTTCATCACACCCACGGCGTTCGGTCCTTTCCACTGAGCATCCTCTCCAAAATAGCCGTGGGTGCTCGGCTAGCATTCCACAGCGTTCGCGATTCCGGTCATCCCAGGCAAAAATCGTGTAGTCATTCGAGGTCTTCAGAATTTCGAGCTGTAGTCTCATGAAAGCCTTCTCTCCCTCTCCGTATATTGCAGGCATATGGACATCGAAAAGCCCCATTAGTGAATAAGCCTGATCCTCGACCCTTGTAGTCGTTCGGTAGGCGGCCCATGACATCCGCTTCGCAATATTCGCGTCGGAAACTGGATGTCCGGCGAGGAACTTCTTTTCGATACCCGTGATCTCCTGCACCTCATCAGCTAGGGCGGCTCTCGTGCCCAGTTCGATCCAACCATTGGAGAAAAAGGAGACGAGTCTCGGGGCGATGAGCTCCTGCAACGTCCATCCACGAAAGAACCATTCACTCTGTCCGAAACTGGACTCCGTTCGACGGGGATCGTCCTCATCGTGGACATCTTCCAGGTACGCATAACAGACGGCAGAGTTTGCGTAATAGCGGTACATCGAGTTGATTGCTTCCGAAAGTTCTGCGCTGCTGCTCTTGTCGATGCAACACGAATCAATCCAAACGTAGTGGAAATCGTCTTCAAGCGCTTGGGTACAGCATCCTTGAACCTTTGCGTATCCCGGCTTTGTTTCTACTGATCCGGAATTGATGTCGTTGAATGAGACTTCGTCCTGTGTTGGGCCCCAGCGGTGGGATAGAATGGCGTACTCAGGTGTTGCCTCGCCGTGGTGTACCTCGAATGAAAGAGTAATATGGTTGTCCTGCGGACTTCGCTCGCAATGCAACAGGCGCATCCCGGATTCCTGACCGCCTGTGTAGTAGAGATGTTTTGAGTAGTATTGAAGTGGCCGAAGTGCTACATGAGTACAGTATGTTGTTGTTCCGTGACAAGGCTGAAGTCAAAGTACGGAGCGGGGCGCAGCGCGGCGCTGATGCCTGGAGACGTATTTGCATATGCATTATGCAGCTTATTAATATAGTGAAGGCCAGTCACTGGGCTCATTCGCTCCAAAACACCACAAGAGGCTCTGATCGACAATCTGACCAATTCAATGACGTTGTAAGTGAAGCGCAGCAGTGAAACAGTAGGAATGCTCGTTGGCTTAAGTATATTTTAGTTCAGTACATGGAATCTAAGCGTTAGAAGGATTCCCCTGCGTGAAGTGGCACAATTGAAGGCTTACTTACCTCAAGGAAAATTATGGGTTGTCGTACAACGGCTGGCTTTGGGAGGCACAAAGTTCGGTACTCATGTTGTTAACTGACTAAATGAAGGGAGGCTGGAGATTTCATCTACGAGCGACTCGATGCCTTTTGGCCATTTCTGTGGATGTTCGATCATCATCATGACCGGGATGAGCGACATGAAATCTTCAACGGTCCAAGTCGTACAAACACGCCAGAGGGCCTCCGACCTTATCCAAATCTTCGGCCAGTATCCTTTCCGACGACGGCTTCCCACAGTTCACCCAGGCGTAGTACGCGTCCTCGACATGCGCGGTCAACCTGGCTGCAGCAACCCTAGTGAAGTAACGCTCAGAAACCACCTTCCTATGCCACTCCAAAGCCGCCTCGAGCCCGAACATCCTCTCTTTCCTCTCCTTATGCATTCCTCCGAGCTTCAGCGCGTTCAACCAACCCCACATGGCCTCAAAGAAGCTCAGATCCCACCCCCACCGCTCGACCACGGCGACAAACGGCGCGTCCAACACCCTCCTCCGCAACACCTTGCCGGCAACATCCACAATCGCCAGCCCCACATTCTCCCTCACCATGACCGAGAACTCCCTCAGCCCGCACTCCCGCGGCGGCACCCACGCCAGCAACCCTTGCACCTCTACGTGCGCCAGCAGCATGTGCGCCGCCACCAAGGGCTCCCCAATCTTCACCTCCACACGTTTGTACGCGTCGACCTGGCCCCCCTCCCCATACGACGGCTCGAAGTGCGGCATCCACGCCATGCTGTCGTCGTGGAGGTACCGAATGTTCGGGTTGGTCTCGACCACGACGTGCAGCCGGCGCAGCGCCGGAAAGGGCGCTCCCGGCAGCTGCTGGTGCTGCTGGCCCGACGACGTCTGCGGCGGCGCCGTCGTCGTGAAAAGGTCGTTCAAACCGCGCTCCAACATCCCCGGGCTGGGCCGAGCCAGCGGGCACGTCAGGAGCCGCAGCTCGAGCACCTGCAGGTGCTGCCGCGCCGAGTGCATGTGCAACGCCTGGATGCCCTTCCGCATCAGGGCGCCGCCGCTGACCACTCTGACGGCGGCGCTGACGCCGACGGCCGCGCGGGCGGCGGCGATGCATTCGGCGCGCAGCTGCTTGTTGGAGTGGAGGATTCCGCACGCGGCGTGGGAGGCGTGCAGGGCGTCGATGGTGGGGATGGTGCAGGCGGGGTCGCTGTTTTGTTTCCTCACGAAGTCAGTGAAGCCGGGAGTGTCGACGGTGTAAGCGGGAGCATACCGGTCATCGAGGGCGTTGCGGATTATGCGTCGGCTGGGGAGGGTGGTTCCGCGCACCTGTGGGCGGATATCCATGCAGTTCCTCCATAGGAGGGATCTGAAATCGTGCGGGAGGCGGTATAAGAGAGAGTGTTTGGGGCTAGTGGCGGGGGTGCCGGCGGAGACGATGAGGTGGGTGTAGATGAGATCGCGCAGTTCGCGGGGCAGGCTGAGGAAAGGGAAGGAGGGGGAGGAGGAGGAGGGGGAGGAGGGGGAGGAGGGGGAGGAGGGGGAGGAGGGGGAGGAGCAGGAGGAGCAGGAGGGTGAGAAGGGGGAGAAGCGGTGATCTTGGAGCGAGGACATTATGATTTACAGAGAGAATGATAGGGAAAGAGCAAAGCATTTATGCTCAAGCTCTGGCCGATCAGGGTTTTCAGATCCATGGTTCGCCTCAAGCTCAGGATCAGCCGTGGGTAGAAGTTCAACCCGCAAAATTGACAGCCAGAACTGAGGATGGTTTGAATTGGCTTCCACGGCAAGCATATTTGTTCGACTCCTACCCACTGCCGCAAATGTAACACATCCCAATGTAGCGAGTCCGTGGCGGTGGATGAGACGTATTGCGTAGTAGCAGACGGTTAAAATCAATGTCATGGCTTTTGGGGACCAGGTTGTAAAGAAAAGGGCGAGAGAAACGTGGACTGAGGGATGGAGGAAGAACGGTCGGGTGGCGCCTTCCCAGACTTGTGGTTTGGGCGAGGTGCGTAGCTGCCCCAAAGGCGAGCAAGGGTCCACTATCCCACCAAGCCATAAAAACCTCGTCGCACAACCCACGCTTCAAGAGCAATCGTGTCACACACGACTATGGAAGAAGACGAGCAAGAGATGAGGGAGGTAGCCCCCATCGCCATAAGCCGGCTACTGGCCTTGCCGCGCGAGCTGCGCAACCTCGTCTACAAAGAGCTCATCTACACCATCCACGAGGATGTCGTTAGTCGCGAAAAGCCACCTCTCTCCGCTCGACCGCGCCTGCGTCACCTCACCGGCCTCACCGGCCACCCCGCCACATCCTCACCCATCTACGCCATACTCAACACCTGCCGCCCGCTCCGAGCCGAGTTCACCGAGGAGCTGTACAGATATGCCCACGAAGACTGCACCGTCACCAGCACCAGCCTCGGTCTCACCCGTGATACCCACTACGGCCTCACTTCTACTACTTTCTACAACGCCTTAGATCTTGCCCACGGGCCCATGTTCCAGTCCCCCCTCTGGACCATCAACGCGCTGCCCGTCCCGCAAAGCTTCTCTCAGCACCTCCGCAGCTTTTCCTTCAGCTTCTCTGAAGACGAAGTCTGCCCACTGCGCGGCATACACCGCCTAAACTCCGAAATGGAGCTCGCCGTCACCAACATCCTCTCCGCACTGCCACAGCTAGAGTATCTCCAAGTCGCGCTCTTGCTCCCCCCTGGTCCCTGGACGACAGCTGGCCCCGGACCGGGTTTGAACACTGCGCGCATGACTGGTTTCCAGGTGCCTGGGTCCGAGGCCGAGGATAAGAAAAGTTCAAAGACACCGGAGCCTACTCGAGTTGGGAGACGGCTGAAGCAGTTCAAGAAGAGCATTCAGGTGAAGTTTGCGAGCCTACCGAACTTTCCGTTCACGTGGGTGTGCCAGGAGGACTGCTTTAAGGACGGGAAGCGGAAAGACTTCACCAGGACAAACCTCTCCATCAGATTCGTGTAAGTGATGCTTTTCTTCCTCGCTCCCAACTTTTTTTTTTTGAGAACGTGTGATTTGAAGCACTGCTCTCCCATCGATTCATACTGATCTTTCTGGGAAATTTGGAGGAGCGAATGGAGTCTCGCTCGCCGAGAAAGCATTAAGCAACTCTTCTCTATAACAAACTACATCGGAGGCGGGTTTACGGATGTCAAGTTGCCTCCGGACGAGAGCCTGCTGACTGAAGCTTACTCACGGTGGGATCGCTACGGCAGGCTGACGATGACGCGTGTGGAGGATCTGTTAACGGACGTTATCGAAAACTCCAATGAACGGGCACTTCAAGAGGATATCGAAATGATGATGCAACAATAGGACAACACTGTTTGGTAGTCCTGAGCAATGATACGTATTTCGAGACGGCTGGAATGGGTTGAAAGATGTACGTTTTCGGCAGAGCTTATGGCATGCAGACCACAAACATCTTGGAAGTCTAGCTTAGAACTCGAGGAATTGTGTACTCATCTCTTGCTCGATTGGTGCTAGCCATGAGAGCTCTTGGGCTGTTTCTACCCCTCATAGCCTATTCCCTCCATCCACCCAAAGACGAGGCCTACGAGGTAAGTACATGACTCTACTGGTACCTTTCCGAACCACCCATCTTCTCAGTAAGCATGACGCTGGCATTGAGCATCTTGATAGGGACTGGCAGCTAGAATAGTCTTGCTACCAGGTTGTTTTGGAACCCTCACACTAACCAAGAAGACGCCAATGACTTGCTCTCTGCGCCCTGTCTTGGAGGCTTCCTTTCCGGCTTTTTCTGGCAGAATCTCAGCCTAAATGTTAACGAAGCTACCCACCATGATCCACTGATGTTGCGGGGCACTTCAATTCCTTTCTGTCCAGATTCATCATCACATGATAAGGTGAACCATCAACAGCATCGGAAATCACACAGAACTTTTGACACATGTGTTGGTGCAAAGTATCAGGATGCTGCGGTTACGAAACAAGTGAAAAAAGAGCTTCGATTGGACTTGTAGGTCCAATCGCCGGGGATTGAAAGCATTCTGCCGTCTTCAGCCCCCGCATCCGCCTTCTCTTATAGAAAGTAGAAGCGACGTGTCGTCAAGCCAATCACGAGTCAGCTGTATCTTCCTTCATATCCGAGCATAAGAAGCCGTTTGCCGGCGCACCTCGCAATGCAACGATCCGCAGGAACCGTGGTGGCGCAACTTCGCGCAATACGCTCGACTCCGAGCTCCGATGAACATGGAAAGTGGACTGGGATTTCGTAGAGTCAACGGCTTGACCAGAATGCCACGGCCCTGGTGAGAAGCACAATCTGCACTTTCCTATGTGTGTGATACATCATGTGGTGACGATGCTGCAGGGGAGCCTCAGCCATTCCCTGCCCGACCCCGTCATCATCTGGTGACGGTGAGCGTCACCAATATCAATATTCAACAAAAGCTCGAGTCCCGCACACGTAGATTCGGAGAGAATGAACCATCCTCCAAAAACGCACAAGTATTTCTTGTATTCTGCACGTCGCGGAGGTCAAACAACAGAGCCATGCCGCCGACTTCGAGCATCCCCACTGCCTCCTTTAAAGACCCGCAATGACAAGTCGTTGCCGTGAAATTTCCAGGATGTTCATGCGACGTGTCTGGTGTCTTTACAGCATGATCGATGACGAAGGTTCTTGTAGAGTAACCGTGCCAGCGCTGAAGAAGAGCACGATGCTGAGAACCGATTGGGCCAACAACCCCCGCTTCCGTTTTCCTTCAAGAAGGAAAAACAAAACGACCAGCTGACATGTCGCCGCTACGGGCGCACACACACACGCCACGATGAATAGCGATCCGCGGGCAAACCCTGATCCGTTGTCCGACCTCGAAAGAGTTTATCACAGGATGATGTAAGGAAACATGATACTGCAAACTTCCCAGCCGTGAACATCATGTGGCGGTAGTGGATAGACAGACATCCCGACAGCGCACGCATACAATCATGCAAATAAAAGTGGCATACACGTAACGTACTAACGCATTCCTCTGGGAAAATTTAGACAGAAAACTACACACCACTTTGTTTTTTTCAAAAAGATTCAGCGGGGAAGGAAAAAGGAAAAAACAAGTGTACTGGGGGGTACGAGCAAACCGCACCTACAAACACACATACACATAGCCGACCGCCTCCCACCCCTTGCCACCCTTCCCTAAATACAGAGACCCGTTGTGGAAAACGCCAGAATATGCAACACGAGGAGGAAGAAAAGACGACCTAGCGGACAAATATTCCCAGGGCGCAAAAATGGGCGCAAATGCTGACCAGAGACCACCAAAGCGGGGGAAAAAAAAACTCAAAGCAGGGGGAGGTAAGAAGCGCCGAGCTGGAGGTTGTTGTCAAATGAGCAAAGGAAAGGAAAAGAAGAAAAAAAAACACTAACCCCCCAGGGAACCCACCCACCCTCCCAGACCAAATCAACATGTATCTAAACATTCCCACAACCTTATCCACTAGACATCCGCTTTACATCCCATCCCAACGATGACCCCCCAATTAATGGAAGATTACGAGATGAGAGAAAGAAAGAAAAAGGTATCAATCAGTCCGACCTCATTCAGGGCCTACGCTCCCCATCACCATCGCCATCGCCATCGCCACCGCGACCTTCCGTCCCCGGCTCCTCAGCAGGAGTAGTAGGAGCATCGCGGACAACGGTAACAGGCGTCTCCGCGCCGGAGGAGCCCGACGCCGACACCGACGCCGACGCGCTCGCCTCCGCCTCCGCCTCTCCCTCTCCTTCCTCGACGCCGCCGCCGCCGCCGCTCTCCTCGGCCACGCCGTCGCTCCTGCTCTTCACCTTCCGCAGCAACGAACCGAACGGGTTGCTCAAGCTCCTCGTCCTACCACCACCACCACCACTCTGCTGCTCCTGCTCACCGCCATCTCCCCCGGGAGAAGCAGCAGCGGCGGCAGCAGCGGCAGCAGCAGCAGCAGACCCGACAACCCCCTCGCTCTGGCTGACCCCGCGGCTCCTCCTCCGCGCCACCGCCGCGCTCGCGTCGCTCGCCCCGTCCCTCGGCCCCGCCACGCTCGACCCGTGATGCGTCAGCCACCCGCCGAAGCCGACGGTGGGCCCTTCGGTGGTGCCGTCCTTGGTGTTTCTCCTCGGTCTACCGGGATGGTGGTGCCCGTGACTGCCCGACAGGCTCCTCATCTCGACCCCCTTGCGCAGGCTGTCCGCCACCACCGCCGACAGCGACGAGCTGAGCGGGCTGGTCAGCGGGCCCGGGACGAGGCTGATGGAGCCGCCGCGCTTGAGGTTGTGGTGCTGGTGCTGCTGGTGCGACGTCGGCGTCTTGGTGGCGGCCAGCGACGACGACGACACGGCGGACGCCGGCGTTGCCGGTTCCGTCTCGGCGGTGCGCAGCATGTGCGGGCTCGGCTGCGGTTGTTGTTGCGATGATGGCTTCTTGCTTGGCGAGGGTGTGGTGAGGGATTTGCGGCGGAGGTGGCCGGGTCCGGGAGGCGTTGCGGGACGTTCTTGTTGCTCTTCTTGCGATGACGACGATTGCCGGTGTTGTCCTGCTGGTGTTGCGCTGGTCGATGCCATGGGCGACGTGTCCCGACGGCGGCTGTCCGGGCGCTCGGCGAGCGCCTCGGCTTCGGAGGGGAGGATCGGGGAGGAGGCGGTGGCGTGAAGGAGCGGGGGTTGGTTGTTCTTCCGGTTCGCGGTGAGGCTGGAGATGAGGGATTCGTCGGCCCAGGGGTTGGCGGTGAGGGAGTCGTCGTCGCCGATGTCGAGGCCGGCCGGGGTGGTGGCCACGGTGACGGCTTGAGAGGGCGGCTCCGAGGTAAGGGTGATGTGCGGGGTGTTGAGGCGGTGCACCGATGGACGGCGGTGGGGATGCGAGCCGGCGGATGAGTAAGGCGTGAGTGCGGACATGGAGGAGAGGTCGTTGGAGTGGCTCGGACCGTAATGGACTTCATCGTCTCCGTATTCCTCGGGTCCGAGATGAATGGCGTGTTCCTGCTCCATGGCATGTTCGTCCTCCTCTTCCTCCTCTTCCTCCTCTTCGTCATCGTCTCTTGGACGTCCAGTCGTGATTACCCACACTCCCATGAAAGTCAGGAGGCAACCGCCAACAAATTCACCCGCGCCTTTACCGTTCGTGCGCTCGAAATCACGGTACAAAATGGCCGATCCAAGGATTACGGAAAGCGTAAAAAGAACGAATTGCGTAGGAATCACTTGAGTTGCGTCAAATCGTTGCAGGGCACGATTAAGATACTTGATCTGCATCACGGCGGTGAAGACCAGGATCACAACCAAAAGGTACGTCACGGGGAAGGTCAAGGCGTGAAGCAGGGTGTAGGAAAGCAAGGAGGCCACGCCCTTAGTGGAGAGGGCGGTGTATCCACCTGCAAGAACGTCAGCGGGGGTTCACACCAGACGAGATATCACAACGCCTACCAAACAAGCCGACCAAACCGAGATCGATGAAAATGCTCTTTTTGCCGTATCTTGTGCTCGCCCACATCAACCCACAAATAGTGATCAGCGTCACGCCGAAATACGTCTCGAATTCCCAAGTCTTGATGAGATCCCAAATCTCATGCGGGCCCAGCTTCGGGTTGTTGTCCTGCGCACTCAGCACGACCGTGACGGCGCCGCCAATGGAGATCAGCACTCCGAGGGCGTCCCTCTTGCGGAAAGGCTCCTTCAGCATGATCGGGGCGATGATGCAGTTGGAGATGAGCGCCACGACGCCGAGCGGGGACACGATGGACGCCGGCGCGAAGCCGTAGGCCAGGAAGTTGCCCGCCTCGCCCACGATCATGAGCACGATGCCGATCCACCAGTACGGGCTCTGCAGGTAGCTCGTCTGCTTCTTCGCCGGGTTCCGCAGCTGCTTCGCCTGCGCCTCCAGATACGCGGCGTCCTCCTCGTCGCTCCCCGCCGCCGCCGCCCGGTCCATGTCGTGGCTGTTTCGGCCGCTCCCGAGCAGCGCGTCCGTCTCGCGCGGCTCGTCGCCGTCGCCCTCGTCGTCATCGCCGCCTTCGACGTCGTCGCTGCCAAGTTTGAAGCCCAGTATCTTCCGCGCCTTCGCGTTCGCCTTGGACATCTCCTCGTCTGGGGTCAGCAGCCCGGATGCAGTCCGTTTGCGCCGCTGCCGCCGTTCCTCAGCCTCGTGAGCGAGCCGCAGGTGCGCATACTTTTGGGTGTTGAGCGCGAAGGAGATGAGGATGTTGCCGACAATGGCGGTGGTGATGCCGATGATGGATGACCAGTCGCCCTGCTCCGAGTTGTCTCCGCCCGAGCTACCATGGCCGGCCAGAGTGTTGTTGGTGGGCGGGTAGGGATATGGCGATGGGGTTGTCGCAGAAATGGCGGCGGCGGCGTGGGTGGCAGCAGCTAGGGCTGCGTTCGCGACGGCATCGTGCAGCGGCGCCTGGGCGGCGCTTGGGAGAATCATGGCAGCTCGGTGCTGCTGGGTTTGGAGGGGTGTCGCGCTTCTACGGAGGTCGGCCTGGGGCGCTGTCGGCGGAGATGGGCGATGGGGCGTGGGGGTCGCGCGGCGGGCGCTGGACGGAGTTCGGAGCGAAAAATCGGGAGGCTTGTGGCAGACTCATCGGCCTATACGGAGGAATCACGGGTGGTGGTGGTGCAGGCCATGCTCCATGCAAGACGGACAGAGATTTGGGCAGTTGGTTGTGCAAGCGCGGGTTTGCCAAGGCAAGCGGCAACAGTGCAGCTAGGGTCGCTGCGTCTCACATGCACGCGAGATGATCACCTCTCCCAGCCCCATCAACATCATCGTGCATCCAATCATCTCATCGCGCCCTGCCCGCAAATCATACCCATTCGTGTCGGCGAGATTTGCTCCACATCTTCATCTATATGTCGCGGGTATCATCAGCGCGCCTGCTATTTCTGAAGCAGGCTTTATATTTATACAATTCCCATGTCCAAGCGCCTGTGTCCCTGAATGCTGCCCGCGCTGTTTTTCAAACCACTTTTGGGCTGTTTGGCGCGCATCTACCGCTTGACCTTCTTCTTGTCCGGCTTCTCTTCGTCCTCGTCGCTCAGTTCCGCGTAGATGGTCTTGGGCTGTGTTTCCTTCCACGCGTTGGTGAAAAGGGGGTCCTTTTCGGCCTTCTCCGCGTACTTGAGCAGTGCCTCGCGCGGATCCTCCTCACGCATCGAGCTAAGCGGGATGTTCTTGCGGATGTGCTCCTTGTCCGGCTGGCTCTTGGCGAACGGCGTCGTTTGCGGAATGTGGGGCCTGCGCGGATCACGCGGCTTGCCCGATGCCGTGAGCCCGACCGTCGGATGCCGTGCCGCGAAGCTGGTAGCCGACTGCGTGCCAGGCGTGACGATGCTGTCTGCAGACACGCCCTGCGACAGGTCCATCGTCAGGTTCGGGTCGTCGTCGATGTGCCGCTTCTTGGGCACCTTGCTCATCACCATCTTGGCTCCCTGATGCGACATTTCCGGGCTGTACAGCACGTGCGTCTCAGCGTTGGCCGAGCCCGTGACGATCTGGTTCAGCTTGTCGTGCCATTGCACGACGATCAGCGGCGAGCCTGGCGTCACAGGAGTGACGAGTTCCGGCCGCAGGGTTGCTGGGTTAAGAATGTGGAGGTGGCCCGATTCCGAGCCGGTGATGATGTTCGCGCCAGTGGGGGAGAAGCGGATGTTGGTGCTGGGGAACTGGAACGACGTAGAGGGGTGGGAGACGGTCGAGATGGGCTGCTTGAACTTGCGTGTGTCCCATAGCTTGATGGTGTTATCTCCGCCCCGACTAACCACCGTCCTCCCGTCCGGACTGATATCCAGCCCGCCGGTCCAAGTGTCAGGGGTATGGGCGTCTCTGACCTCGCCTGCCGGACGGGCAAACGGGCCGTCGCCACTCCACATGGCCAGACTTCCATCGTACGCAGCCGCGACCAGCAGGTTAGGGCCTCCTTGCAAGGGTGAAGCCCAGGCGACAGCCGTCATGCGGGTGCGGCCTCCAGAACCAGCAAGCTTGGATTTGTGTACAATGACCTCCTTCTGCGAGCGTTTGTTGTTTACATCCCATATGCGCAAGGTGCTGTCGGTGCCCGCGGTGAGGCACAGGTCGGGGTTGGTGGGATGCCAGCAACCCGTCGTCACCTCCGACACATGCCCCTTGGTGTTGTGCATGTCGCGCAGATACATGTCTCCCTTCACAAACTCGGTGATGACCTCGCCGTCCCTACTGAATATCTTGGGCTGGGATGTTGCGGTGATGACTAGGATCTGATTTGCGTAGTTGGGATTGAAGGTAACATGGTGGATTGGATGGGCCTCGACGTTGGTGGTCTGCTTGGTGGCAGTGGGATCTACCGATTTGAATGCGCGAATGGTGGTGGGGGTCATGTTGGAGAAATCGTGGAACTTCATGCAGCAGTCGGTGGAGCCGGTAACCAGGCGGTTGCCGGACTTGTCGAGGGCAATGGAGGTGATGACTCGGTCGTGGGTCTTGATGACCATCTCATGCGAGGTGGGAAACTCGTCATCGTCGTCGTCATTGTCGCTGTCGTCGTCGCTGTCCTTGTCGGAGTCGGAGTCGGAGTCGTCGTTGGCGGGCTTGCGCTTCGACTTGTCGATTTGCGCCTGGACGTCGGCTTCCAGCTTCTGCTTGCCAAAGCCGGTGCCTCCGAGGAAGCTTTTCAGGGCATCCTGGTCGACTCCGAAGTCGTCAATCTGCACCTCTTCGTCGGCCATGTTGGCGATGCAGGTGGGGGAATGGCCGGTAGTGGCGGAGGAGGTCAGACAGGCGTCCAAAAGTCAACACCGCAGCTGCCAGACTGACGTCGGCCGCGTGGCCCGTGCGCCCATCTAAACTCCGCGCGCTCCTCTTTCCTCCGGTCTCCTGCGCTTCTCCGGCTCTACCTCCATTCTCCCCGTCCTCTTCACTCGGCCTTAGCACCCCCTTCGCAAACAAAGTCTCTCTGCTCGGCATTATCGTCGCCGCGCCATGGGGTTTCTCCGGTCAGCTGTGTGCCAATAGCTCAACGTATTCCTCCTTTCGTCTTCGTACATTCGCCTGATCATGCTCCTTCCGCATTCAAAGAGAGGCCTCGGTCATCGTCAGATTGCATTATGTTTCCGGAGGTGATTACTGACAGCCAGGCCTGGCCACTGCACGTTTTGAATGGTCGCGAGACGGGCTGAGGATGACAAAATCCACCTGCTCGGGCTTGCATTTCGCTGTAGTTCGCTGTCACCATACCGGCATCTCTTTGCGAAAGCCTCGGCGCCGCTGACGTTGTGCAAGCTGAAAGCCTCTGCGAGCCAATGGGGGCACGGGATTTGCTTATAAAGTCGGCTTGTTTGTCAGCGATGCGCCAAGCCCACCCGCTTCCTAAGCTCGCTGAGATACCGTCTTTGGTCCGGCCTATCTCGACTAACTCCCTGCAACGAGCCAATCAGCGTCCATGCTTGTCGCCATGGCGTCGGCAGCCCATCTCTTTTCCATTTGCTTCCCGTCTTTCTAATCGTGCATGCCGCTCGGGGCTTTGCATTGTTCGGCCCATCATTCTGTCCGCTCGTGTGTGCTTGCGGCACTGGATTCGAAATGCAGGCTGACAGTCTTGGCTGTGGGACTCATTGTCGGACTTTGTGCATGCAGGCCTCAGAATGCAGTTGACAATGAGAATACTTAAATTCGCCTTGAGCACGGCTCGTTTCCCCACCAGTCTTCCCCATCACTGCTTCTCGCAGCCTTCGACTTGAGCATCCAACACTGCGGCAAAGCACCCTCGAAACTTGTTCCTCAGCCCATTGACGCTCTGAGTCAATCGCCATGTCGGACCTGATCAGGGATGCCCCGATTGGGCAAATAATCCGCTTCGTCACACGAAACCGTCTCCTCCAGTACCCCGAAGAAAAGCCCGACTACAAGCTTCCCGGCGACTACACCCACTCCGATGCACTTCCTCTTGAGGTCCCCGTAGAAGAACCCTATGTCCCAGACATAGAACCAGTCGAGGAGGAGGTCGAACCTCGTGAAGAGAGAGAATCAGAGGACCAGACTCTAGATCTCGAGAAGAGCAGAACCGCCGATACTTCGCGAACCGGCTACACCACCGACCTGGAGAAGACAAAGACTGCCGACACTGCCCGTACTGGACGGACCTCTCTCCAAAAGTCGGCAACAGCAAACACCGCCCGGACAGGGCTCGAGCGTGTGGGCACCCGCACTGCCCTCCAGAGATCAGTCACCAGAGCGGACCTTGAGCAACAATTCACAATTGCCACTCTAGAACGCGGCCCGACCATGCAGATAGCCCCCACCCACCTGGATGATGGCACAACCCTTGTTGACTGGTACACGACCGACGACCCAGACAACCCGCAGAACTGGTCTTTCAAGAAGAAGGCTTTCGTTGCCACCCAGATCTACGCATACACCCTTGCCGTCTACATGGGCTCTGCCATCTACGCTCCCAGCGAGGAGGGTGTGATGCACGAGTTCAACGTCTCAATCAACGCTGCGGCACTTGGTCTGTCCATGTACGTCCTCGCCTACGGCATTGGTCCTCTCATATGGTCGCCTCTCAGTGAAATCCCCTTCATCGGCCGTAACCCACCGTACCTGCTCACCTTTGCCATCTTCGTCATCCTACTTGTGCCAACCGCTCTGGTCGACAACTTCGCCGGTCTTGTTGTGCTCCGTTTCTTGCTGGGATTCTTCGGTAGTCCCTGCCTGGCAACCGGCGGCGCCTCTCTCCAAGACATGTACAGCCTGATCAAGCTTCCCTACGTGCTCAGCTTGTGGGCGCTCGCAGCAACCTGCGGCCCCGCCCTTGGTCCCATCATCTCCGGGTTCAGCGTCACAGCCGAGAACTGGCGCTGGTCCCAGTGGGAGCTCCTCTGGCTCGCCGGCCCCGTCTGGATCGTCCTCTTCCTCTTCCTTCCCGAGACCTCTCCCTCAACCATCCTGCTCCGCCGCGCCGAGCGCCTGCGCCGCCTCACCGGCACGGCCACGTTCAAATCCCAGTCCGAGCTCGACCAGGCCAACCTCAGCATCCGCGACGTCGCCATCGAGTCCCTCTGGCGGCCGATCCAGCTCATCCTCCTCGACCCGGCCATCGCCTTCACGGCCGTCTACACCGCGCTCGTCTACGGCATCTTCTACTCCTTCTTCGAAGCCTTCCCGCAGGTCTACATGGGCACGTACGGCATGAACCTCGGCCAGATGGGGCTGACCTTCCTCTCCATCACCGCCGGCGTCCTCGTCGCCATCGCCGGCTACTGGGCCTACGTCCGGCTCTCGGTCGAGCCGTCGATCCGCGCCCACGGCCTCGGCGCGCCCGAGCGCCGCCTCATCCCCGCGCTCGCCGTCAGCGTCCTCTGCCCCGCCGGCCTCTTCCTCTTCGGCTGGACGAGCGAGCCGGGCGTGCACTGGATCGTCAGCGTCGTCGGCGTCGGCGTCTTCACCGTCGGCATCTTCCTCGTGCTGCAGTGCATCTTCCTGTACCTGCCGCTCGTCTACCCCCAGTACGCCGCCAGCCTGTTCGCCGGCAACGACTTCATGCGCAGCACCCTCGCCGCCGGCGCCGTGCACTTCTCCCGCCCGCTGTTCGCCAACCTCGGCGTCGGCCCCGGCGTGAGCATCCTGGCCGCCTTCACCGTCGTGTGCTGCGTCGGCGTGTGGTTGCTGTTCTTCTTCGGCGAGAGGTTGAGGGCCAGGAGCAGGTTCTCGGCCAAGTAAAGGGAGGTTCGATGTTGGTTGAGTGGTGGGGCGGTGGTGGTGGTTAATGACTGGTTGTTCCGATCCGCGATAATGCAGCGAAGGGGATGTATGGATAGAATGGCGTGCGGGATGGAGTCTTAAAGGGCGAGGGGGTTCGGAGTTCGGATTGCGCTTCAGCCTTTATGTTTTCTGGAAATTTGTGCGTTTCGGCGGCAGCGTAGTGGACAGCCATCCTACCGATGTTAGATATCTTAATCTCGAACACATTACTCCAAATTTTTCTCTCCGTGGTATCGCTCTCAGGTGCTTAGTTGGATAGCAGGTCTGAGCTGTTATCCCAGCAGCAATCTTCAGCTGGCCAACCCTTGGACACAGCATCGCGGATGTTCAAAAGACGACAGCGAGAGCCTTTGAAGCCTGCAACATGCGCAGTTCCTCTTCCTCCACAGTCGCCGTGTGGAAGGACAAATCTGACGAACAGACTGGGAGGGTGTCTTTCGGTCGATGACACATCCGACTTGTGCGTCTCTGGAGGATCCCTCGTTTCCGATCCACGTGCTTGAAGCTTGTAGCAGTGTTGTACGATGCTCTTTAATGGTGATGGTGCTCGTTGCTGGGTGATGACGGAGTCGAGCAGGTAATCGCCAAAGCGCCCTGCAGCATCAGGGTATCATGCCTGGAAGCTTTGTCGGGAAAGTGTCCGAGCCCGCGAGGTATTTCTTTGATCGGAGGAGGAGGAGGCCATTCCAGAGTACCGATGCCCGTTCATTGCTGATGGTGCTCGTGATGCGCTGTCCGGACGGGGTATACCCATGCATGGCCTGGGAGGTATCGAGGGAGGTTCGGAAAGATGCTTCCGAAAGTGTCGAGCGGGATGAGGGTGAGCGGGTGGGGGACGATGCTTGGAAAGCTTCTTGTCCTTGCCATTTCGGTGCGTGGAAGCGATATACCACGCTCTATTAAAGGGATGATTGTCTGTTCCTAGCAGGCCCCAAGGAGCGAATGAGCAAGAAAGCTAACGAAAAGTGAAACGAGTTCGCGAAGGTAAGGAAACGATACAAACCCTCTAGAAGTGAATATCCCCCACTATGGAAAGGGAAGCGGCAAAAGTGGGCAATCATCACTCAGTGTTGAGTGCGGAGGCCAGCGTTCCAGCACCGATCTTTGACCTCCTCACACTCATGATCCCCATGAAGTGACATGACGAGACAAGGGCGATAGCAAACGAGAAGAGTGGAAGGGTGGAAAGAAAGAAGAGAGGCTTCCAGTTCCGCCTCTGCCTCCTCGTCACTTCCGGAAAACGATAGCCTAGCGCATGAGACGGTGGGCCTCGGTCATCGGTTTAGTCCGAGACTAAGCACTATCAAGCGCTAATTGTCCACATCCGAGATTGATGCTTGTTGGTGGCTTGTGGGGGCTTGATGCATACAATCACATCCTCGGGTGAAAACAAACGTGTAATACAGACCGTTGGCGCTTACTTGTGTATGAACTGGAGTGTTGATAACACTGGCGTGCTAAGCAGACTGCGTGACGAGGCCCACGCTGTAGATTCTCTTCAACACAAATCAGACATAGAGGAAAGCTCATAGAGCAATGTTGCTTTCCAAAGCGTCACAATCGTCTCCACCAAGCTTGCCCGGCGTTGAAACCGAAGCGAATTGCCGGCACCAGGACCCGTCCATCGTCATACCGCAAACCAACCACAGCTGCCGAGCGATGCTTCTCAATTCAATCGACAGCAAGAACGGCTCGGCCGTTTCTGACCCTTGAAACTACGAAATATAGATAGTCGGGCGAAAGGGACGATGAACACACCCCCGCGAGCGGACCAAGGGAAGTTCGAACTCAAGCGGACGGACAGGTCCCACTTCAAGCAATAGTTCGACATCGTAAAACGCCGCCGACCCGCCACCTAAATTTAGCGATCGGCCGGCTTATCACCACCCACCTGCCGTTTCGCAGCGCCGCCGTCGAACCCCCACGGGACGGCGCGGCGCGAGCGTAGTGATCGACTGACAACTCACGACAAGTGGCGCAGCCACAACCACTGTGGTCAGTAAGCTCCGCAGCGTGACGGAAGCAAGAAAAGATGGGCGAAGGTTTTAAGAAGAAGCTAACGGGTGATAGCCAACAACGCATGTATGTACGTTGGTTTAAAAGAAAGAAATAAGCCACCCCGATCGGCTCACGTCCCGTATGTGGCCTAGCGTCCAACTCGGGAACGTGGTCCGCCGCACACCGAGGCCGGTTTTCTTACTCTATTGGGAAATAGGTAAAGGTACACAGGTACACAGTAGGGCTCCGGACCAGCCAAAAAACGCCAAAAAGTCGGGGGGGTTCGTGAGAGGAAATCTCACGCCACCAACCACCACCACGCCAAACTTTAAAACCACCCGAACCCCCCACTTGCCTTGTGGTTCACAGCGAAGCAAAAGGTTGATCTCATGCGTTTGCCGAATTGGAACATTCATCCGCAAGTGAGTGGCTGTTCATCGTAGATCTCGCCCCCATTCTCGTGCATTTCGCCACCACCGGGCCGGACGCAGGCTGAAAGCTTGAGCTTGGAAAAACAGATACGGCGCTAGACTGCCAGCCTTCAACGCGGCGTAGCGGGTTGTGGGGGAGATATCCGAGAAACGCGCCGCGTATAAGACTGCGGCATCTGCTTCATGAAACCCACCTGTCCACCGAGCTCCGTCCGGTGTTGATCCGGATTTCCTGTCCACCACACAGCAGCTCGTTCTCTTATCACTCACCATTCTCAGCCAGCACTTCGTGATGCTCAGGTATGTTGGTGGCCTTTATCCTGCCTTTTCTTTTTGGAGCAGTCCAGCTGTGCCTCAGTGGTCTCTGCGTCATATTTACATGCCTTGTTTAGATCAATGTCCATACCCGTGGCCAGGTCCATTTCGGACAACACCATCACCGTGCGTGGGCATTCCGTTTCTTGTCCTCCTCCAGTTGCTGCACCCTGACGCCCCACCAAGCGGCAGCGAGACACACCAATCCGAAACTTGCGCCAATGATCGCTCTTCCTCTTGCGCCTTGCTTCCTCTTCAAGGCCTCGTTCGATCCCAGGATGGTTACAGCATCTTTAAGGATTGCATAGCTGAAACCACTCCACACGGTGGTTACGCCGACAAGGATCTGCAATGCTATCACGGCGGAGGAGAGAGTTCCTGCGTCCGTGGCTTTGTAGATGGCTGAGGGGAAGACCGGTCCTTTGGATTCACCTTGTGGAGGGCCAGTCGAGGTGACTGCGGCTGGGCTTGCGGTTTGTGCGGTGGGGGAAGGGGGAGACGGGGCGAAGGAAGACCCAGAGGCGTCAGCGGGCTCGGAGTGACCTCCTTCTGTGGCAAGAGAATCTGAAATGGTGCCGTTGGGGCCCGCATCTTGGGTAGCCGAGGATGCAATCACGGGGAAGAGAAGAGTCAGCCCGATCAGGGCAAGTTGGAGGAAAGTGTTGAACTTGGACACGGTCGTCGGATGGACCTCAGCGGACGGCAACGAGAAATCCCAGTAACGGGCGAACGTCTTGGGGGAGGGCAGCGAGGCGTAGCGGAAGTAAATGGCGGCGATGGCGAGCGACGCGTCACGACCGAAGATCAACATGGCGAGGGAACCTAATCGTGGACATACGCATCAGCAAGTGTCTCCGACAGATGACATCTCGGCCCAACGCAATACCCAAACGGGGACATGGACAGGATGCGGGGAGAGAGGGTGGACTGAAGCGGGGCGGGGGATTGACAACGGTGCGGATGATCACGGATGCGGGGAATAGGGGGGGGGTGTGGGCATGTGCGCAGGACTCGAGCCGGGGCATACCGGGTAACGCTCCCTTGACAGCCAGGCAGCCAACGGTGATGGCCATCAAGAGTTTGTCAGCCATGGGATCGACAACGCTACCGACGACAGTTTGCAAATTCCACCGACGAGCGATCCATCCGTCGACGAGGTCCGTGATGCCGGCATAGGCGAACAGGCCCAGAGCCCACGCATGGTGGTCGTGCAGAATCAGGTAGCCAACCACGGGGGCTGCGACGAGACGCGAGAAGGTGAGGACATTGGGGACATTCCAGACGGCTTCGTGCGTCGTCAGCGACCTGAGCTGGTTCCGGAGTTGCTTGGTCTTCTCAATCAGAGGCTTTTTTGGTTGGGGCTGGCGGACATGACTCGTTAGCAGATGTGCGCAGGGATGGGGTGGAGGTGCATGGTATCCTTGCGCGAATGCTGTCATGAGTATATGACGGGAGGGGAGGAGCAACAGGATCCGAAAACGTGGTAAATGAAGGCTCGCAAACGACAAGGACGGAGGGACAGAGCAACGACAGGCGGCCAATGGCGAGCATGAGAGTGCCGATGGGATAAACCCAAGCAACGAACCTCGGCACTCAACTGCCGCGCAGCCTCGGCACCGGACGGCAGCGAGTCAGCGAAACGGCAGATCGTACGACCCGCGGATGGTGGTGGAGGAGAAGCAAATAGATGAGAACGATGGAGTCGTCGGGGCGCACGTGGAAAGCCGTGTCAGGACCAGAAGCGCACGGAATTGAGCAGATGCCAAAGCCAGCGTGACATGATTCAGAGGGCGGACACAGACCAGCAGGAGAGCATGAGGGCAGCTGATGCAAAGAAAGCACTCACCGTCTGGCTGCGACTGCGGTCTCCCTGCGGTCCCTCGTGTGCTGCCCTGCGAAGCCTCGACGCGGAGAACAGCCTGCCCTCGGCGCATGAGTAAGGAAGGTGCTGGGTGGGAGGTGACAGAGGGCGGCGCTCACCTAGGCGCGATGGCACATCCAGGTTGCTGCGACGCTCTGCTCCCCAGCACAGCGATCCGGGCCGCGCTCCAGCGGTTGCAGCCCAACGGAAGCCGTTGGCTCCGCGCGAGCTCAGAGGCGGGCGGCGTCCACGTGCGGACGTGGAGCAGCCCTCGCTGCCCAATGGCTGGGGACTGCGTCCGAGCCGGAGCGCACGACAGCGGCGACGAGCGCGCAACCAGCCGCGCGAGAAGGGCGGTGGGCTGCTGCGGATTGACGGCCATGGCACTATCGCATGATGCTGCGGCAGGGCGGGACAGGGTTGGTGGCGATGCGGGTGGCAGGTGGCAGAGGCAGGTCGATGGCTGGGTGAGGTCAGCGGAGCGTCCAGGCGCAAGGAATTGGAATTGCTTGCCGGCGATTGCTTGCCCTTGGGGCGTGCACGTCAAGCGAGATCCGGCTGTCGCTGTCGACGCTGCGCCTTGTCTTCCACGGCTTCCGGCGCGGTGATCTCTACGCTCAGAATTTGCGCAGTGCGACTCAGACGCTGCTTACTCGGCGCGCACATGCCCCAGCCCGAAGCGGCACGTCCGCCGGCGCCCCTGACTAAGCCTAGGTCCTGCCCGCGCCATCGCCCCCGGCGGGCCGACGCGATCTCTCATGGTGTCAGCTCGTGGTCCGCCCGAAGTATATGCAGCCACACCACCACAACGGCTCTGCTATAGGACCCTCGAGCCAGGGGCTGCGCGAGGCTCATCCAGGCTCGCCAACGTCACCAACGTCGCCGACCTCTCTCCAGGCTTGATCCTGTCTTCTCGATGCTTCGTCCTGGACGTCACCCGCAAAAGGCCAGCATGCTGAAACATCTGTGCATTTGATTTTATCATCCCGCGACTGTTTTCCCCATACCCAGTGCCACACTCAAGTAGCAGCTAGCCGATTCTAAATATATCTGAATGACAATATTTTCGACGACCAAATGAAGCAAACGCCTCCCCCTGTAGCGCCACCCTCCCTCCTTTTGGCCCAGCCCTGCCTCCGACCACATTGGAAAACCAGACGTATTTAATTGGTGATATCAAAGCAATATACGAGCAAAAGAAATGAAACGCGGAAGTATCCGAATGGGTATCGAGAGGGCTCCCGACATACGCAGTGTAGCGGTGGAAAGATTAGTTGCGGCCTGAATGCCCAGCTTTCCACGAGTCGGGCCCGCATGAATCCGAAGGGAAATGTGGTATCGAGAGCGAATGATGCCCATGTGGCCTAGCGCCACCCAGTGCAGAAATGTTGTGAACAGAACGATCCCACCAACGCCGAGACTCGCCAGTACATCGTACAGAGGACAGGAAATAGACAAAGGAAACAGTGTATTCGTAGACTCGGAGAATTCGAACGCATCATCGTCATAAGAGGACCGCTCAGCTGAAATTGTTCGAAAAATGCGGCGCCTTTTCGTCAAAGGCCCCCAGTGTGTCGTGACGGGAGTGCTGCGCTTCGGAGCTGGAGTAGCACGGGTATGCTCCGGCCGGTTGAACCGGCCCCTCGCCGAACATGTGGTCCGGAGAGACCTGCGAATCCTCGCTCATGTCGCTGATGCTGCCGTGATAGTGGGGCTGGCTCGACATCCCATGGCTTGACTGCTCAAAGCCAAAGTTCTGGCCAAAGGCCGAGCCCGTGGCCGTGGTGTACGAAGTCTCGTGTGGGTACGGCTGGTAGTCGAGGGAGGCCGGTCCTGGCATCTCCGTGGGGACGCCTTCATATCCAGACCGAGGCTGATGCCCGGGCGCCTGTCCCAAGTGCAAACTGCTCAACGGGCTAATCAGACCTTGCGATTGCCTGGCCCCAGGAATCATCTGCCCGCTGCTTCCAAACACGGCCGTAGGGCTCGAAGAGCTCGTGGGGATTCCCGGATAACCCGCGCCACTGCTTGCGGCTGCGTGAAGGCTGGTCATGGGCTGCGAAGAGGTGTGGTACGCGTGGTGAATGCTGCTCGACATTCCAGGCATGACAGGCTGGTAAGGCTGGTGAGGGTGATAGGAAGAGGCATATGACCCGATAGGGCCGGTCAGGCCCTGCGTGCCGTGCATGTAAGGCGGATACGGAAGAACGTCATCAGGATCCTGAATGGGACCTAAGGTTGCTGTCAGTGAAATGAAAAGAATACATGGGTCGGGATTCTGCTCACTTCGGAACTTCTGGTCAGTTATAAGCTCCTTGCGAGGATGGCAATTCGCTAGGCGATGGTCGTGACCCGGCCGGAAGAGGGTGGACTGATCCTTGGCATCCTCGATGGTGTAATATGCGATCAAATGGTGTGTGCAACCATTGACAGTGACGCTCAAAGTTCTCTTGAGCAAGCCGCCGCGTTTGAAGTCGTAGGAATCGACGAGTGATCCAGTGATCTTCCGGTCCTTCGAATCAGGAATCTCATACGGGGGATCCTCGCTGTAGTGAGAAGGAGCACTAGACCGAGAGTAGGGCTCGGTGCGAGCGCTCTTGGTACGCTGGCGGTTCGCCCGCTTCTTCTCGCCAGGCGGAAATGGACGCTCAAGCTCGCGGTACACGAGGAAGTTGCCCATGATGCGGCTGGGACTCCAGGACAGGCCGTCGGTCCACCGCTTGATACCGGAGGTTGACTCCTCGTACACGAAGACGGACCCGCTCCGGATGAGGGAAGCTCTTTCTCTGTCGTGCGGTCGGCGTGGGCAGTGAACAAGGGTGCCGTTGAGACACGCCTCGATGATGGTCAGAGCATCTTGGGTGGTGTGGACGAAACCGTGCCATGTGGGCTGCATGTTGGCATTAAGATTAGACGGAACAGGTGGGATGGAGTTGACGTTCGGTGCGACAGGAGAAGCGCTGGTGGTCCTTGTTAGGCTGAGACGATCGCTGTCGCTGGTTTGGGATTCGGCATAGCTGCCGCTGGCATAACGGTGGGCGATGGCATGGCTCGGAAGAGCACCTGGCAGCTTGGGCATCCCCAGGCTCTTGGAAGTCTGCGAGGCATGGCTCGTCGGAAAGTAAGAAGAATTAGAGTGCACTGGCGAGTCGCTGTAAGGCGAGGGGAACGAGCTGTCGTGGCGCATGGTGGAGTGGGCGAGTGAGTAGGAGCCATTGCTGGAGCTGGTCTGGCTCTGCGGCGACATATAGGCGCTGGTGGAGCGGATAGGCATCAGGGTCCTGGAGTTGTGGGCTCTGTGATCGTCGTTGAAGTCCATAGCGCCGGCCTGCACACTCAATTAGGCAAAGCGACTCGGGTGCAGCGGCCGGAAGGGGAAGGGTAGAAGCTTATTGATGGAGGGGCTTATGCGAGTGTTGCGGAGGCAGGGAGCGCGACTTACAGCAGCTGGCGGCGAAGGGCTAGCGATGGAGGGTTTTGGGGCTTCCGGAAAGGCCAATGGCTCGCTGGTGCTGAAGGTCCTCAGGCCGTAGTCGAGCAGCGGGGCGAAGAGGTCCTTTCCCACCACGTTTTCGCGGTAGTGGTCCCCACCAAAGCGGGACTCGGGGTGCAGAACACGAAGCATTCAGCCTATGGGGCGCGGCGACCTCGAGGGCAGGCGGCGCGAGGAGCGGCGGCGGCGAGGGGCAGCGCTGGCGCGGAGCTTGGGGGAGAGCTGGAGTCGGCCGGCGGGCGCGCTCACGTGCGAGAGTGCGGTGTGCAGTGTGCAGGCGCGGAGGTGCTGAGCGGGAGCAGAGTGGTGCTGGGGAAGAGGGCGAAGGCGAGCGAGTTGTGTGTCTGCGAGGCCGCGATGAGCAGAGGGCTGAGGAGCGATGACGCCCTCAAACCGGCCGACGAGGTCCCTTAAAGCTGGAGGACGTTAGGCCTGGCGGGTAGGGATAATCCTCCCCGGCAGGATGATCAAAACGTCGCTGCTCACAGAGGCGATGCCGCTTCTGGGATCGGGTGGTTTGCCGGTAACGGCGTGGGAGGCTGCGCAGGACGTGCGCGAGGAATTGGACCGCTTTAGGGCGCGCGGTGCTTGCGGTGCGATACGGAGCGCAGTGGGCAGCGAGCTGGGACGTTGGAGCCCTTGCTTGGCCAGCGGCTCGGCGACGATCTGCCAGCACGCACAGGCACAGGCACACGGCGCGCGGCGAGGGCGAGACAACTAAGGTTGACCCCGCGCAAACCACGGGTTCCTGAGTCGCTCGACGGCCACAAACGGTCCGACCGCACCGTCATTCCAGGCCTGGGAGGTGAAATGAACGCGCGCGCCAGCTGGCGGATGCGGTGCGCGGGCTGGCACGGTCGAAATGAGCGTGCGGCGGGGGGTCCTGGCGTCCAGATGCGGGCGTCGGGATCTACCTGCTAGCAGATCCTGGCCTTGATCCTCGTCGTCTTCCCGACGGGGCCGGCGCCGGGGGCGTGCAAGTGCAGAGCCGGTGTTGCAGATTGCTTGGCGCACCCATGCTGACAGGGGGCGCGACCGTGCCCGCCCCCGGTCGCACGCTGCCGCAGCGCTGGCGTAACGTTTTCGCGGCTGAGCGCGTAACTCCGGCAAGGCGGCTGTTCTGGCAGCGTGTCAGCAGCAGCGACAGCGTCGTCGCGTATCAGAGCGAGATGTGGAGCAGCAGTTCTTGGGAAATCAATGGCGTGATGTCCTGTGTGCGTGTTTTGTTTTCTTCCCTTCCTTGTCGACGCTCCAGCTGCTCCTTCACCTGCGGTTGCAGTAACGGCCCGCGGATCGAGATCCTGAACGACAGCGGCGAGAAACCGAACCCAAGGTTCACATGTGACGTCGGGACTCCAGGTAGGGAGTGCTAACGTCTTGAACGGTGGGGAAAACCAGAATCCTGAATTGGCCGCTACTAGACGACCTCGGAAGAATCCCATCAACGTCGATCACGGAGAAATAGATACAGACACAGGCAGCGACACTACGCACGCTGTGCTTGTGCAAGTCGAGGGCCCTGCTGGGCGGCCGAGAGACAGGAGCCCTGCGGCCGTGCTGTTTGACGTCGTTGATGCGCTGGAGTAGGTGCTCGTCGAGCAAAGTTACAATACGTCGTTGGTTTTGAGCTAGAATGCATGGGTTGTTTTGTTCTGTGGCCGACCCTTGTCCGTAATCTAGGCGATCGCCCGGCTCGAAAAAGGGCCTTGCACGGCTGCCGTGTGATTGCCTGCCCTCCACACTGCCTTCGACCATAAATCCCCGAGTGCATCGAAACACTTTGCCTGCTCGCGGGCCAGGGTTCTCCAGCCCCGTCTCCGTTGCTGACTACCCATGCACGGCTCTCGACTCCACCACGCACAACCACCAGCAGCGCGCGACAGGCCTCGCCAAACCACGCGAAGTCCTGACGAAGCCACCAGGCTCAGCGCTATCGAGCCAGCCTAGCGATACGGCTGCCATCTCCCGGCGGCGAGTCCCCCTGGGCCGGCTTCCGAACGCTGCCCGTTGCGGTGTAGCGGCCTCACGGCCAATAGTCGCGGGCCGGGATCGCTGCTCAGCGACAAGAGACGGGAGTGCTGCTTCCCTTCGTCGTTGCTCGATGCGTTGCGACTCCACGACTGCTCTGGCCGGTGCGTGCGGCAGGGAATGCTCACCTCAACAAGTCGCCGAAGCATCGCTCTGACCACAGAGCCAGCAGAGAGTCGCATGTGTGCAGGCCCGCGCTACCGCCCATCCGTCGCCGCGCTCGGCCGCTCGCCGCATCCCGGCCTTCCGCTCATCAGCCAGCCAGCCAGGCGCTATGCGAGTAGCGCGCTCTTGCGCTTGGCGAACCGTTTCATCAGGCTGCGCAAGGCATGGCTGCGTACTTGTCACGGCAGCCTGTCGAAACCGACTATTGTCAGAGACCGCGCGCAAAGTGGCGGGCGCCCACGAATCACGCCGCCAGATTGCATTCTTCTGCCTAGCTCACCGGCCGGCCAGGGTACTGCGGCCTCGAGCTCCGCCGATCTCGTCCGTGTCGAGACGCCATTTCATTACAGGCGGTCGCTGGGGGCAGGCACACCTGCGCTAGCCGGCTCGAGCACGCCGTACGCAGCCTGAGCGCAGCGTTTGGGCCCTGAGCGCAATCGAACGACTTTCGCACACCAGCGTCCGCAATCAAGCAATCCCGTGCTGCGGAGGACCACGCCGCCGCCCCTCGCTGAGACAGCGTGGCCCACGGCTCTGTCCATGTATATTGCGCCGCTGCCTCCCGTCGCCCACGCAATTTGCCCGCACGCTGCTCTGGGCATGGCCGATCTATATTTGCACTCGCGCACCGCGCTTCCGCCCACTGCCAGACGACCGCCTCCGCCCTATGCACTCCACACGTGCCACCAAGCCTGCTGGCCCTGTTTCACGATGGCCGTCCCGCCGACAACCTAAAGTCTAACGGCGGTTGACCTCATGGCCAGGCGTCTCGACCGCCGCTCGCCAGGGACCACGCTTGCCCACGTGATGCCCGAGCACCCCTCCGCCGACGCAATGACGTCCCCTTTGCGCAATCTGACCCTGACGAGCCCGCGCTATGTATTGCTGGAGCCGCTTGGGGCGTGCGAGTCCGCGGTGGAGATGTTGACGCCCCGCGCGGCGCCTGCCCGCCGAGGTCTGGATGCGTGCTGCGCGGTGGCGCTGACATCATGAATGGGACGAGGTAGGCGGGCTACCATCAGACTAACCAATATCACGCGGGAGTGGGCAATCCAGAACCGCAAAGGATCGCTCGTATCTGGGCGTTTCCTTCTTCAGGAAATCCTGCAACCTTGAGGGGAAGGCGGCCGGGATGTTGGCTGCCCTAGCCGCCAAGAGCCAGGAAGACTGCATACACTCAACCACCAGGCCTCTATCTTGATCTTCAGACATCCTCGGCGGTCCAGGCCGAGCCCCCCAGTGCCGCACAGATCCGCAGCAAGGTCTTACGCACGATATGATGAAGGATCGTACAGGACCGCCCTCTTAGGCAGGGTGATTCCAAATGCTCGGACGCGTGTGGCTCTTTCTGCTACAGCTACGGAGGCGCGTCGCAACGGCTCATGCAGATCACGGAAACAATTTGGCCTTCCGCGCAGCCTTCCATTGCGCATCATCAAGCCATCAGCGCATGGTTGCATCCGCCACGCTCGAGCATGCACAGCATCCCCATGAAAACATGCATCAGGAAGAGAGTTAGCACCAGTGGCGAGCTCAAAGTCCACCGCTATCATTTGCCATCTCAACGTTCATCACTCGCTTTCTGAAACCTAGCAATCAAGCGCGTGCGAACCCTAAGTGGATCTGCAACCTCTAGTTCTCGACCCATGTGGTCAGCTTTATTCCCGCCTCCACTCCAGGCCATGTGACCTTGAAAGTTGGTTCCTTCCATGATGTGCGGGTCCCAAAGCTCTCGCACCATCCTTCCCCAGGCCTTGGAACGGCGATTGTCCTACTTTGACGAGATTATGCTTCGTGTTGGTCTAGAGACGATTGCGGGTCCCATTCAGCCGCGCCACAGACGCTCTTGCAACGCCTCTTCAGCATGTGTTCGCCACGTAATTTGCGAAGTCCCAATATCGTGCGTGAGACAACTCTTGGCTTCCTACATGCGCTAGGATTGTGGAGAGGCCGAAGATATTGCGGCCGAGTTCAGGATTTGGAACTCTCATCCACACTTGGTAGTTCGAGCACTTCCCGTTCACTTGCGTCCTGATAATCTCTCTGGTTTCATGGCTTGTACTATCCACCTGCCAAAAGTGTCTACGGATCAAAAACGTAATGGATGCGCCGACATCAGCTGGTGGCTGTCGTCGCCCGCCAAAGAATCACAGTCGAGTCCTTAGGGAACAAACTCTTCAGACCTAGGTTGGAGTCCCCTCATCACAATCTTTGCTTATAGATGACTGATTCATGACAGCGGACAAATCCACTCTCGCCGCCGACTTATGTGCCTCTATGAACCGCAGCGGCGGCAAACATAAACTACGACAAATTGACGCTGTATGTTTCAGTCCTCGTGCACCACGATATGTCTGCTGGTCGGTATACTCAGTACTGCGACTTGAGCCTCATATAGAAGCATTTGCGGGCATGTCTGTATGTGGATGTACGCCTTAGTCGGTGCCCCTAGTGCCCTGCCCCCTCCCCGACGTTGCGATAGTAGGCTAACCGATCTCGTATATGCTCTCATCGGCTTGGCATGATGGAAAGATGTCACCAATGCGAGGACAGCGCACTAGAAACCTGTCTGAGTATTGCTGTCCTCGAACCCTTGGTATATCGACAGCGGGCACTGCCGCGTATGCAGGGAGCCAAATTGGCATGCGTAGACCTGATACGCACGGAACATCTACCCGCTGCCCCCCGTAGCAAGGAGAGGTTGGAATTTCCAATGTGAGGGTGTGAATTGCTGATCAACATTGATTTCTAGGTAAGAACATGGTCCGCGGGAGCCAAGAATGATATCCGAGGAGGTTCTCGTACAAGCGTCGAAGCTCAAGTATGGCACCTTCCCAACTTCGACAAAGGCCGACGACGCACAGTGCTGACCGGAATCTAGGCCCTGGATATCGAGTGGGATAGCACGCACGGGGATTTCCAGACGCCCACCGGCCAGCACATCCAAACAGTAGGTGTGGCTCCCACTGCCGCAAAAGAATCGCGTCTGGGGGGGGCTGGGTGCATGAAACGGCTAGGGCACCGTAATAGGTACGCGAGGCCATCAGTATACACGCTGTCTAAATTGCGTGCTTTTTTTTTTTTTTTTTGCCTGCCGGTGAGCCCAGATTATTCGTGGTTCTTGATGCATGGAATACGCACATCAAATCCTCGCCACACCGAGCTTTCCTGTCCAGTCTCTTCTTCGTGGGAAGCCTTGTCTGTAAGATCAAGCGCGTACTTACAACTTCCACGCCCCATTGTCTCTCGACCAATTCATTCGAGCAGCCTTCAGGAGCATGTAGCTCCCGGGCTAGACAGGGCGCTCAGACGATCGACTCTCCGCTCGCTAACCGCGCTACCTATCAAATGGCACAGCACAGCCCTGGACACAATCTATCATGGCCCATTCTCTCGCTGTGGTCACTCGATTCGGAATTATCTGAGAAGGTCGATCAACCGTGATAGTCCAGCTGCCGACGTCCTCGAGGTCATTCGACCGAGCTATCTTCGACGGCTAAGCCACGGACCGGGCAGAGACACTGAGCTAACACCAAAACAGGCGCGGTTGGCCGAGTCCCTGACGAACCACATCGTGTCGGCACTCCGCTCCCGCCAGCCAGGGCGAAAGAAAGCGGACCATCAGGCCTCCAGCACCCGCAGCCCAACAACGGCGAGCCGTCCCATGGACCAGATCTTGCGCCTTCCGCCGCGAGCACACGGCGGAAAGGGCTTTTCTAGCCTCAACTGACGCGACCGCAATACGGCAATCCTTTCACGCCTACGCCCGCGGTCGCAGATACAAGCGCTTGGTGTGCATACGTGCCGCTGCGGCTGTTGCGCTTGTGCCAAATGCCAGCTACGCTATGACGACGACAGCCGCGCTTGTGCCGCGCCTCTTCCACCTGTCTACCGACCAGAATCTTGGTCGCTTGCGTTGTGCGGCGTTACACGGCAGATCGCATCGAATGCAGCCATGGTCTCGCTGGGGAGTCTGCAGCAAGCCAGGAACAGCGACTCCTCGACGCAACGGCAAAGATAGCGAGGGTCGAGGCCGAGGGAGAACAGGATGCAAGAGGGCCGCGGGCGCGCACCACGCAGAGCTGGCCGGTTCCATCACCATCGCCGCGCGGCTCCTGCGACCCTGACTGAGGGGCAGCCGCTTCCGGCCGGCAGTCACCTCCAAACGCCCAGCTCCGCCCCCACAACCCCTCTCCTCCCCCCTCCGCCCTGCGGGTTTTGCATACAGCGGCGGGATTATTGCTCTCGGTACCTACTCCGCACACTTACGCATGTATGTGCGTCGGTACCAGACTTCTGGCCAGCGCCCCCCGGCCCCCTCCTCTTCTTCCCGCGCGCGTCGTCGGCAAGCTGGCTCTGCATTACTTCGATCCCACGGCGGGCCCCGAACCCGAGACCGGCTATGCACGAGAGCGAGGGCGTCAGCGGCACGCCAGGCCTCGGCCCGGCACTGCTTCGGACGGATCGCGAAGGCAGGCGGCCCAGTAGCGGCCACAGACACGGCACACACAACAGCGGTCAAATCCTTGGGGCTGCATCGGCAATTTCGCTACCCTGCCGTGTGGGGTGGGGAGGAGGGCATGTTGCAGAAAGCAGAAAGTGGAGCATTGCGATTATTCCAATAAGCAAATACACGGGGCGCGCCCCAATAATGCTGATAGAGGACTTACAGGCGATCCGACCAACTGGCATCGCCGGGTAGGTCTCTGCTCCCCTCCCTCTCGAGCTCCTACCTTGCACTGCGGTTGCAGGCAGACAGACGTCTAGGCCCTGCCGGACCCCGTCCCCGTCTCCGGGCTCACATGGAAACAAACTGCACAGGCGAAGCAGTGAAGTCGCAAAGCCCGGACCCTGGAGGCGGCGCTTTCCTGTCGACGGAGTAACCACCGGCTCGGTTACGCTAGAACGCGAACCCTCGGATCTTAGTGGCGTTTTCCTTTTGCATTCCCGGGCCTCTCTGGAAATAATTGCTTTTTCCTTGGTTTTTGATCCTCTTCCTCTTCTTTTTCTCCTCTCCTTCTCAACGCGAGGCTCACCAATCACGACGACGACGACGCCCGCTGACAACGAGCGGAAAATTGTCCGAAAATCATTCCGCCTTCACCGGATGGGCCCCTAGTCTCGACCGACTGATCGAAAGCAACGTGGCTGGCTGACTGGCCGCAAACGTGCAGCCATCTGACGAGATGTCTGGACGAGGCCACAGCGGATAATACTGCTGCTGCTGCACCCCTAACTACAAGTGGTTTTCCTTCTTGCCCTCATTCTCAGGGAGCGAGGAGCCCCGATCAGCTGTTACCCGCCGCCGCCCCCTTTGCCCTTCATTACCCTCTCCCCCCTGTACGCGCGCTGGCTGCGCCGTAGCATGAAGAGATGCGAGACGTACACAGTATGCGTGGCGAAGGGGCGCTCGCTTGCTTCTAGTCGTTTTACGACGACGATGACGACGACGACAATTACGTAGTTCCCTCCCTAAGCACCCCCTCTTATCTCCTCGACACGAGAGAGAGAGAGAGAGATAGAGAGAGAAACCGATTTTTTCGAATACTCCTAGTCGGCATGCGTCTTCTTTGCATAACTAACACCCCTGCTGGGAGGGACGGCAGTAGGTAAAGATGGGACCGATCTCTGGCCGATCGTGCCGAGATAGATGAAGGAAAAGAAAAAAAGAAAAGAAAACAAAGTCACCGCTATTACGAGATGCGGGGCAGGGCAGGGGGGATTTCAGCAATGCAGGGGCCGCTATTGGGTGTCGAGAGGGAGCCGCAGCGCTCTCCGACCATCATTCATCTATACTATATCGCGGCAGACGCAAGACTAGAGCACGCCGTGCAGGGGTCGTACCTGTCACGCGTCGGGCTATAGCAGAGGCGGTGTTAAGGCTCAATCCAGTCACAGCGGCTTTTTCTTCTTCTTCTTTGCCTGCATGGCGTACGTCCGCGGAATCCGGGTCTTCGCCTTACGGGGACGCAGAAAAAGAAAAAAAAGTAGGGGGA
This sequence comes from Diplodia intermedia, assembly GCA_021495925.1. Classification (NCBI taxonomy): domain Eukaryota; kingdom Fungi; phylum Ascomycota; class Dothideomycetes; order Botryosphaeriales; family Botryosphaeriaceae; genus Diplodia; species Diplodia intermedia. The sequence goes on along the minus strand of JAKEKT010000096.1, from coordinate 92,440 downwards.
AATATTGAATCGGTGTGTGCAGAGTCTGAATGGTGTCTCGTATTGTCTCATTATGGCGTCGGGCTTCTGCTTTCGGAAGGGGAATGCGAAGCTGAATTAACGCTAATTTTACGCATGGAAAGACGCGGTGTGCAGGTATTCTGCTATCGCTCGTTTCAGGTGTTCAGGCGACTATACAGGTCCAGAGGTAGAAGATAGGACGAGGGGTGCTCAGAACGGTAAGGCGTCTTTCCTCTCTTGGACGGTCGACGGTCGGCACTTGTATAGGAAGCGCTTTCCCCAGCCTCAGGTCTCGGTACCAGCAATCACCGGTCTTTGGCTATTTGCCTCCGTCTATCACCGTAATCGCCAACCTCGTGTCCTGTTTCACATCATCCCGTGCCCGGCTTCATCCGGTAGCAGGGAGGGGTAGTGAGGAATCCTGCATTTCGGCATGTGCCAAAGCAGCAGGCGGGCGGGCGATCTGCTCGCGAGAGGCGCTGAGGGATCGTGATGGCGGGCGTCAAATCCGGGACGATGACGGATCTGTCGGTCAGACGATAGATTCTCATGCAAAGCCAGCAAACACCCGCGTCGATCTACCAAGCCTTCTGGCTGATGCGGTCTTGGAAGAGCCAGGCGTCGTGACAACAAGGCATTGGTCGTCTGCACGCTGCTGATGGAATCTCCCCTTCTTCACAGGAATGAGGAAAAGGGCCTTCATCGCGCATTTACCGCCGTTTGCATACCTGTTTGCCGATGCGCCCGGCGACTCATGCCCGCATGTGTGAGCCCACATTTGCATTACCGCGGGTGTCGTGTGGGCTGGTTGGGCTTTGGTGCTGTGGGGACGGACGATCAAGCCTGCTGCCTCGCGAATGATGGTTGTCGATAGTGCCGCACCAAACTGCCAGAAGCCTCTCCAGCACCTCGGTAGAAGGGTGCGCGGTTTTTCCCTTGTCGCCTTTGCTTCTGCTGCTCGCCGAGAACCTGAAGAGTGCTGCCACAAGTCGTATGATTTGTTTCAGGGCCAGCAGCAGTGGACAAGGGCCACGAGGCCGTAAGATAGCCGACCATGGCGCTGGGATTCTGCTGCTTGCGGGCTTGCGGGCTGGCCGGGGCTTTTACTTTTTTCTCCTATCCTTCCTTTTATTATTCTTGTGGTATGATCAGTCAGCGACCGTTTCTGTTGTGCTGCCAGCCACGTCTTTAGTGACAGCGGGTGGCGCGAGCATCGTCGTAACCATCGCAATAGCCACAGTGGCATCAATAGAGAAGCTGAGCTGGCGAAAAAAGCAACACGGGGATTTTACTTCGCGACTTGAAGACGATTAGCAAGGAAGGGGTACGTACTCAGACCAGCGCCCTAGACGACGGGGCAACTTAATAGCTAGGGGGTTGGGCGGCCAGGGTGGAGCGTGCGCGGCATTAGCAGCCCATCGTCATTGGCTTCTGTGCTGATAAGTAGTGCGTGATAATCGTAATCTATGGCTGGCTGGCAGGCAGCACAGTGGTTAGCTGGCGTGCGCGAAGGAAGGGGTGGGCGGGCACCAGCTGATTAGCCAGCGCTACCGCGCAGGAAGCAAAAATAACTAGGCAGTCGGTTGTATTTAAATCGCGATCGGGGACGGGCCGGGCCATAAAGGCGCACCGGAGGTAGGACCGCACCGCACGTGTGGGTCTGACAGGGAGAGGGTGGAGTCGCTGGTGATTGCAGAGGCGGGATGGATGTGCAAGAAAGTGTGGAGATTTGACATGGGGCTGCGCGCGCTGTGTGTTGCGATGCGGTGCGTGCGTGCGTGCGTTGCGTGGGCTGACAAGCTGAAGGGACAGCAGTGGTCAGCGCTACGACTTGCCCTGCTTTCGTGTGCTGTTGCTGGGCGGTGAGGGGCGTCATGTGCTGGGCTCCCCGGCCGGGGCTGGGCCGGGCTGCGGCGGCGTGGACGTGGCGTGGCGAGCAGCGCCGCAGGGCGCAGGGCGCAGGGCGTTGCAAGAGATGGCAGAGGGCGAGGGGTGAGATCATCGTTAGCGATCGAGTGGGACGGCGGTGGCCGAGGGGAGCTGGGCAGCTGGGCCGAGCAGCGAATAGGGTGCGGCGCGGTGCGGTGCGAGATGTGGAGGAGGGGCGGGGGGAAGAACGGCGGGCGAGGGTCAGCAAAAGCAAAGGATGGGCGGAGGGGCATCCGGGCCGCGGGCATCAGCGGCAGGTGGAGGGGCAGCGAAGCGCGGGGCGGCGTTGAGCGGAATGATGATCGCTGCTGACTGGTGCGCGGCTGCCGGGTAGCTCCAACGCGGCCGACCAGCTTTCTTCGACCTCGTCGCTTTCTTTCTTCTTCCTCATCCCATCTCCTCACGCCCCGACGCCGCATTGACGCCTGCCGCATCGTTCCGCGCCTCCTCTCTGCCTCCTTTCCATCGGAGCAGCACTCGGTCACAGCGAAGCGTTGTTTCCAGCGCGCCGTCGAGAGGCACCTCGGGCTTCGCTGCTTTGGGCTCCCCTCCGCTGCTCTCCTCGCTTGCGACTGGACCGCCATGTCGTTCCTTCGCTGCTCTACTCTATTGCAACCTACAACCGAACCCCTTCGCTTAGCCAGCGCATCCGACTGCCGCGACGCCTGACGGCCGTGGCACACCGGCTCCGGCCCGTTGGCGCCGTTTCCAAATCATGCTTCTTGTAGCGCCATGCTTAGGTGTGGGTGACTCGATAGCTGCATGCTTGGGGATACGGCCACAAGCGCAACTCGTCTTGCGCCCAAGATGCAGTGCCCAATGCCCATTTCACGCCCAAGCAAAACCGGCCTCGCCCGGTACCGGCGGAGCGAGTGGGCCCTTGGCTGGAATCAGAGCGGAGCAAGATCATGCCAAGAACGGCCGCTCATACGAAGCGTTGACAGAACATGCTTACTTGATACCGATAGGTCTGGAAAGCACAGGTGGCGCGTGAGCACACACGACTAGTGTCTGCTGGCTGTTATTCAGGGTCCATTATTACCTGCCCTGCCGAGATCAGTATATTGCGCTACATCACGCATACCGCATCTCAATGCCCTTCGTCAACACCTCTCGAAACAGCGGACACGGAGCAAACGACGGACACGGAACAAGTGACGGAAACGGCGCAAGCGAAGCACCTCGCGTGCGCAACTGACTCGGATTTTCATCCTCCATCCTCCGCTTTGGCCGCTTCTCGGGCATCAATTTCATTCACTGCATGACGTACCGGTGGGATGAAACGCATTCATCAGCCCGTAAGGCTGGACTCTCCACAAAGCCGTAGGGGGACGGCAGATCCAGCACAGAGTGAGCCGTGTAGGTACCATGATGGTCGAAGAGGTGGTTTGGGAAAGGGAAGGAGCAGTGCTGTGCCTTCCGCCGCCCCCGTCCCACTCCGAACCTCTCCACTCAGGCGTTGTGACTATATTCCTTTTTCTTCTTCGGTTTTTCACGAACCTTCACCGACCATATAGCACAGCCCGTCCGCCCTGAATCGAGACGGTGCGGGGCCTCGGCTTACGAGTAAGTCTTTTCCTTCTCGTCCGAAGACGCCGGCGACACTGTCTGGACCTGGCGCACGCTCTGACTACGAACTCAGCTGTGGCCGATTCAGAAGAATAGACACTAACAGTGTCACTCTAGGCCGTGCCCGGAAGAAGTGGCGGCAATCATGACAATGAGTGGGCGGCAGGTCCAAGCAGCTTCCGTGCTCCCAGGCACCGGCAGCTACAGAGTCATCCATGTCCTCCCCATATTACCACGGCATTTGAAGAGGACGATTCATCTCGGCAGTTGGTCCCTGATATGACGGCTGCTGACGATCATCTAATCGATATGTCGCGTGTTCTAGAAGCAAAAAGAGGAGCACAGGAGGCATCGGTACGTGCGCGTGGATCACGACTCGGATTCATCTCGTCTCGTAGCATTCACGACTCGGTGAGTGAGTAGTATGAGGTGCAATTACAGTTTCCCCTTCATGTTCACTCACCGCCTTCTCAGACCGCCATTTGCAATGCCGGCGTCGATGTTGTAGAAACCAGGAGGTAAGTTTCGGCATGGGTTGTGGAATGTTTTTATCATTGCCGCAGATATCACCAAGTCTTCCCGTTTTGCTTGTGCTGATTACACCGCGACACTGCTTACTCACCGACTCTATGTATCTGCTCTGTAGATTGAAACGCGTAATCGTATCGCCAGGGCAGTTCGACAGCCATTTCCACGTGTTCGGCAGTTACGATGAGCAAGCGCCAAGCTGATTGTCTGACTTGAGCCGTCAATCGATGCGGAGCATGACAGGGACGCAAGTACCACACAAGCATCCGCCTCTCCCGCGGCTACCCACGGCTGTCAAACGGTCAGCGTCCAGTTCGTTCCGCGCGCCCACGGCGACGCGGGAAGTTTAGCAGAAGTGGCGGCGATCGAACCAGAGCTTTTCGGCAGCTGAGTTAATTCGCGGTTCCCCGGCAGTTGGTCGTTTGAGACATGTACATGCGCGTAATTGGGGATGATTGGCATACGGCGGCGGTGGCGGCGATCATCGCGAAGGCGCGATTCGGGCTGGGCCACTATTGGGGGGAGGATATGGCGGGGGTGGTGGGAAAAGGACCGCATGGTGGTTAGGGCGCTTGAGGTGGTATGTGCACCCCTCTTTGCGCCCTTTCGACCATCTCTCCCTCCTCTTCTCCAGGACGCCTGAACACATCGACGAGAGGGGGCCAGGGCGTCAGGAGAGTGCTGAGACAGACTCACGGGGAAGGGGGAAGAGAGGGCCCGACCGACCATCAGGCTTGTTTTTTCGTTTGTTCGAACGTGCCCGGCTGCCGGCCTTATTTTTGGCGCGCTTCGCTCTTGATGAGTTGGCAGGGCTCCGCAGCCTTGTTACGCTCGCCTTACGCTCCTCAATCGCCCTGTCGTTGCACCACGCACCACTCCGCCAGTGCCGCCCGCCTCCGCCGGCCCCGCTCGCGTCGGTTCCGCCTTGAGTGCGCCTGGTGATCTGCGCTCTCTTGTTTTTTCTTTTTTGTTGCACGTGCCATCTTTTTTCTGATAGGTGCTGCGCCTCCCCTTATTCGTCACACGGACGGCGGATGCGGGACGCTGGGTGGTCCCTTGGGGAAGAAAAGGGCAAGCATTGGGAAGAGGGGGGGAGAAAATGGTCCATGAGTCGTTGCAAGTGGCGTTTCGGCTTTGGCCGGGAGAGCGTGGCTTTCCACGGCACTTTTTGGACAGGGATCCGTGGGGTTCGCGCATGGCATCGCAAAAGACGTACGTGGTAGGGCAATGAGGGACAGACGGGCAGCGTCGTTGTGGTCGTGATCGTAGGTCGATCTGCTCACCTTTCTGTCCATCGAACGCAATGCTCGGGCGCCCTTGATGGTGCGTGCGCCGCCGCGCTATCGATGGGCCTTGACTCAACGTTTATACTATATGTGGTGCACTTGCGGGATGTGCACGGGGTCAGGGGAGTGGTGGACCGAGGCTTCTCTTCAGGTAAGATGATGATGTGTGCAGGCATCCATGGGTTTGGCTTTTGCTAATGCCCTTCTTTCGGTGGGGCACGGTGATCGTGGTGCTCGATCTCTTGGTGTTGAGCATAGGCTCGCTTTTCTTCGGTTTCCTCACGATTGATCGCTATTTTTGGTTGTTCGATAGTGGATGGACTTTGTCGCTGCGGGAGACCTAGCGTCACTGCATGGGGGGTCCGCTTGGATGTTCGTGGTTCTCCGCGGGTTCAGAGATGGGTGCCGTCCGGGCCGAAAGTGATCTCAAATACCGTTAGCAGCCTGACCAAGGAGTTTGCGTCGCCAGTCTTTCTGTAGCGTCCATTCAAAATCGGACCACATTTGAGGGGTCAAGTTTGGGATAAGTAGAAATGTGACGTTTCAGGGTCATCGACGCTCCCTTCTCCTCACCACGTCTGCGTGTGCTCAATGTCGAGACATGATTTACATCGTCGAACCGTTTTAGTGGTCAAGATGAGACGGCATGTGGGGCTCGATTGATTGACATCCAGAACGTGTGTAGCTCTGGTCGGCACGAAGTGTGGGTCATCTCCTCTCCATTCCTCCGCCACCCCATATGTTGACCTTCCCGAAATCGTTCCATTCGGCCCTACACTGTACACTGCCTCCTCATCAACGAAGTCTAGCGTAAGGTCAACTCCTGGCTGCCGAGGTACGCAAGCACGCATTGAGCACTATGAAAACATTGTATGAGCGCAATTTCCATATGACGAAAAATAGGGATGGTTGTTGTTCGGTCCATTCAGCATGCCACAAGAACTATTGCTTGAGGTCTGCCATAGTGGGTCTGAGTGTTTGATACTCTGCCACGCGCGGAGAAGTCATGCTGCATCTTGAGTCGAAACCGCCGAAGAAGTTCGCACACTTGGCCAAAATTGAAATTGTTTTCGGTCAAGTATGAGCCTGTCGCCTGCTATGGTGTGAAGCTCTCACATATGTCATTAAGTGGTTTGATTTGGCTTCTTGTACATGAGATGGTAATGGAAAGGGCAACGCTGGGCATGATCTTGTTGCGGGTATGGATGCGTTACGTGCCGACAGCAATATGAAAGTCCCACATCCTCGAGGATGCGGTAGTAGGAGATTTAGACAGTCCTGCCTTGAGAAATGACAATGAGTTGTGTTAGTAAGAAACGGGCATTTGATTTGCACGTGATCCATGTCATGCCCCCGTCAGCCAACTTCCCATGCCAACGATATTCTCGCTTTAAGAACTTCTTTAGGCAGTCAGTAACACGTCTTTGGCCCTCAATTGTGGAACGCGGCCATTGGGCACAAGGGGAGAACTAGTGTGTACGTATGTTTGCTTGCAGCTTCACTTATTCAGCGGCTCTTCGATTGTATTCTCAAGTTTCGAAATTATATGGCTCAATGGACACTTTTCGCTCAGCAACTGGTAAAACCACGACAATGAGACAATGCTGCCAGAGGCAATTGATTTTTATTCCGAAATCAAAGCGTATTTTCTACGGAACAAAAATAACAAGCAGCGAGGGCCACGGTTGTGAAATAGCACGTTTGAACATGATTGATGATCCGCACGATCATTAAGTTACGATGTCCATTGCTTCTACATTCGGATATTGGGTACGCTGCCTACCGTGATAGAAAAGGAGATCAAAGAGTTTCACCGTGGTTTTGAACATTGATAGAACAGTGAGCTGGGTCGAAGATACTGTTACCTCACGGTCTTTAAAGCGCCGTAGCTGTTTAGCTCTCTCTACCGGAAGTTTCTCAATACGAAGGAACCCAACTTGAAGCGGTAGAGTAAAACTGGAAGCTGTGGTAGCCCGCCGTGTCAGGTATACTAAAGGCTAGGCCGCAAGTCACTTGAGGTTGATGACATATTCAATAACTCAATTCAACAAGAGGTTACCTATCTTTGCAATATAAGAAGAGCAGTTATAATAGATGAGTAAGCTAGTTCCTTGTCGACCGCATAGCGTGAAGTGTCAGTGATGTTTTGGGAGTAAGCGGCGCGGCAAACACTGCTCGGGGAGGAAAGTTACTGTCGTTGAATCTTAAGCCCCATGGAATGTCTGAGCATAACTAAACTTAAAACCATAAGAGACCCGAGGAGAGCAATAAATAAAACCATGGCTACGTATCAGCATTATCTCGTGATATTGTCTGTCAGCATCTTTAATCATGAGTTGAAAAGTTGATATTTGAGCCAATGCCATCCGGGAGAGCGCATGGAAAGAGATGAAAACGAAAAGGCAGCTAACCAGTTTCTAGGCATTGTTTAGATGCGCACAGTTGCAAGGCCGATGAGCTGTCAGGGAAGAGAAACAGACACCCGTTCAAACTCCTGCGCTCCAACCAGCCGAAACCGGCAACCAGTTCGACCAAACCCACCAATCACCACGCACCACCTCTCCAACTCTTCACCGAAGCCTCACAAAACCCTCAAACGCTCCCAACAACCGCCCACGCAACACACACCAAATTGACCACAACCTCTCGCCACTGGTCGCCTGCCGAAAAACTCCGCGCACCCAACACTTGCCACGTAGTAAAACACGCATTCTCACCGGGCCACGCCGCCGGCCCCCCTTTCCCCAGATAGTCGGACAACAACAACAGCGGACAAGCCACGACAACCATGTTGCCCGCCAACGCACACACAGACACACACACACACACTGGCCAACAGACCGCCGCTTCGCCAGCACCGGTTCCTGCCGCCAGCGAACAGTGCGCACCCGGAGAATTGCTTCAGACGTTCGAACTTGCGGCGTGATTGGGGGGGCGGGACAGGGGAGGGGGAGGGGTTTCTCTGGTCGTCTAAGTGGGTGCAGTGCATATACTGGTTTGTGCGGTTGCAAGTGCGGTGCGTGTGCGGAGCGTGCGTGCGTGCATGATCAAAAAAACGAGCGGCGGGTTGCTGGCGGCCATCGTCCCGTGGCGGTAGGTGGTTCGTCGGTCGGGTCGCCCGTTGTTGTTTGATACGAACATATGGCGCCGGACATACCCTACTTTGGTACGTCCGTTCAGTAGGACGTAGTAGTAGTGTGTGTATGTACCTACCTAGTGACAACAGCTGCAAAGCTCCGCGCTACGGCCGGCGCCGGCGACCATGGACGCGCTAATGAACCGACACCAAAGCTCGAAGCAAGAACGGTTGGTCATGTGTAAGGGTCCCAGAGTTTCTACGGACAATTCCATTTTTTTTTCTCTTGACCGCCATTCCTTCCAATGCTAGTTCTCGCTCCTAAAGACCAGCCATTCATGGTTTCTGGAAAACATTATCCTCCGCTCAAGTGGCTCTAGTCTCTGATGAAACCGCCTCTATGGACGCCCCCGCGGGTAGCTTCTTCCTCGCAGGAGCTGCGGGACTTCTTCACACCTCCTCCCCAAACGGATAGTTGAATTTCAGCAGGCCGTTCAGTCCACCCACCCAGTGATCCTCCCCTCTAGGCACACCATTCGTGCCTCTCACGATGCTCGGCACGCCACCAAACAAAGCCCCCTTCTCGCCCCTGCCCAACGCGCGCAGCCCGACGTCCTCGCCGGTGATGCGCACCTCGCCGCCGCGGCCGAGCGGCTCCTCGAGACGCATCCCGTCGATGCTGACGTCGACACCGTCGGAGCGGTTGCTCTCAGCGACGCGCAGTGTGACCTCGGCGTTGGCGGGGAGGACGAGTGGCCGGAACGAGAGGCTACGGGGCGAGATGGGCGTGAGGATGAGAGATGGTACGAGCGGGTGCACGATGCATCCGCCCGAGGATAAGGAGTATGCTGTGCTGCCCGTGGGGCTGGCGACGATAAGCCCGTCCGCGATGGCGTCCGTCAGGTGCCGGCCGTTGACGGTGATGCCGATCACTGTCAGGTGCGGGTTGCGGCCGCGGTGTAGGATTATCTCGTTGAGGGCATAGAGCGGTGATGGGGGTAGTTTGGTGTTGCCGCGAGCGAGGGTCTGAGCTGTTGCTAGAGATGGGTGCTTGCCCGTTAAGAGGGGCTTTCTATGTGTGGGGCTAGATGCAGAAGAAGAAGATGCTGGGGACGTGACTCTTGCAGGAGTGTGCACTGAAACTTTGAGACGATGACGGAGAAGGATGCGGGCGTGCCGATTTGTGCCCATGAACTTGCCTCGAAGAGATGCCCACGGATCGTCAGCGACGCGAATGATATCCTCAGCCCCCATGGTGGAGGGTGGGCCAAGCGTCTGCTCCGCGGCCGCGCTGGCACCAGACATGTAGACATCTCTGAAGGCGCGTTTATACTCGGCAAACTTCCACTCCCCCAAGAAGCCAAGCGTTCCCATGCTGAAAGCGAGAATGGGCGGAACTTGTCGGGCATTCGCATAGAGACTTGCAGCGTGGAGGATTGTTCCATCGCCGCCCAAGGTTGTTATGAGATCGACGTTGTCATGGAGCACCTTCTCCGCTTCGCGTTTTTGGAGCGGCAGGGCATAGACAGGAGATGGGAGTCTGTCATGGACCGCACGCGCGACGTTGGGCTCGAACAGCAGGTTCACGTCGGGATATGTTGTTTGAATGTGATAGGCGAGTTCAACGAGTGACTCAGTGACATGGGGCGCGTCTTCCTTCTTCATGAGCAGCACGGTGCGCAGGGGAGAGTGCCAATGGAGGCCGAGGAGGTCATTCTGGCGCGTTGCTGGATGCAGTCAGCCTCAGAGCCCTGGTTTCTGGGACCGCAATCGGGGAGGGGAGAGATTGGAAGGCAGGGTAAGAATGTTGAGCTCACCATGTGCGTCTAACGCCTATCGCTGCTCACCTTGGTATACGGGAGGATTGCGCTCGGGCAGTGCAGCAGCTTGCGGCAGCTCGCTGACTTGGTGGCAACGGGCGGCGCACGAGAAGGCCCTTCGCGGCGGCGCAAAGCGCAAGCGCAGCGGGAGTCGCGGCGGCATTGTGGATGTTGTGAGGGGTGACTCGGGGCAGGAGAGCAGCTGCGCGGGGTCAGGGGCGGTTCATGCTCGCACGGGGGAAGCCGTAGGGGACGGTTATCGCATGGTGACGCGGATGGCAGCAGGGGGGGTGGTGGTGGTGGTGAGCGGAGAGAAGTCGATGGAGGCTCGCTGATGTCAAAGGTGGCCCATGCTCCTCCGCGCTCCGCGATGCTCGACGAACCGCACATCCGCGTCCCACACGCCGTTTGCTGGACCCTCGCAACTTGCCGGGCGCGCCTCACCGCATTCGTGGACGCCTTCGTCTCGGCCCTTCTCTTCTTCCTCATCCTCCGTCGGCCATGCCTGCTGCCGGGCAACCTCTCCTCCGCCGCTGACCCTGACCCCCACCAGCTGCTGCCTCCCGTCGCGTGCTCATCAGCCACAATCCCGCTCCTCCGCCCTTAACTCCGCCTCGCCGCCACTGTCCACGCGACGCCTGAGCAAGGCATCCACCACCTAGCCTCGCTCCCCTCCCTCCGTACCTCACGGCCGCCATGGACTCCGACGGCCTGAAGCTCCGGCATAATGCTGCCACGCAGCCCATACCACCCGAGGACCTGCACAAACACGGCGCGGATACTGGCAAGATTGTACACCCGGCAGGCCCAGTCAAGCATGGCGGGCCCAAACAGGCTCTGCGCATGTTCCTGTTCGGCGTGTACTTCTTGGGCAGCTGCGTGTGGTAAGATAGTTTCTCGTCTTCTTCCGCTTTACTAAGAGAATAGTGCCTCACTCGGTCTCAGTATCAACGTCACCCAGCTCATCGGCGCCCCGCTCTACTTCTGCAGCAAGGACTGGTACTATGCCTGGATGGCCGTCACCAAGCAGCACTTCGGCTTGCTCATCACCACCATGACACAGTGGTGGTCGCCTACCGTTGTGAGAGTCAGTGGCGACGAGAGCGTGCGCGGCCAGCTCAGGCAGACCGAAGACGGCCGTTTGGAGTGCGACTTCCCCGACCGCATACTTTTGATTGCGAACCATCAGGTGCGCCACATGCTGCTGATGTGGGCGAACAAAACGTTGACAGGGCGCAGATCTACACTGACTGGCTGTACTTGTGGTGGATTGCTTACACCTCGCGCATGCATGGCCACCTGTACATCATCCTGAAGGAATCGCTCAAGTACATCCCTATCATTGGCAACGGCATGCAATTCTTCAGCTTCATCTTCCTCTCGCGCAAGTGGGCGACAGACAAGCCCCGCTTCCAACATCGCTTGCAGAAGCTCAACACTCGCCACAAGGGCCCCATGTCAGGCGAGCACGATCTGGATCCAATGTGGCTCCTCATCTTCCCCGAAGGCACCAATCTGTCCTCGAATGGCCGCGAATCGAGCGAGCGCTGGGCTAAGAAGAGCGGCCAGAGCGACCTGAGACATGCGCTTTTGCCAAGAAGTACCGGCATGTTTTTCTGCTTGCAGGAATTGAAGGAGACTACCGAGTGGGTTTATGACTGCACTATGGCATACGAGGGCGTTCCGTAAGTCTCGATATACTTGCCTCGGAAATTATGCCTAACAAGCAACAGCCGGGGCCGATTCGGCCAAGACCTTTTTACGTTGAAATCCACCTACTTCGAGGGCCGGCCCCCGCGGTCGGTCAACCTCCACTGGCGCCGCTTTGCTGTCAAGGACATCCCGATATCGTCGCAGCCCGAATTCGAGCAATGGATCCTTCAGCGTTGGCGCGAAAAGGACGACCTTCTCGAAACGTACCTCGAGACAGGCCGGTTTCCTTCCGATCCCGAGGGCATACGTTATGAAGTTCCAGGCAGACGTCTCAATGGCATGCCGATGCTCGATAAGGACAAGACTATTGCCGAAGGCAGAGGCTACATCGAGACCGAGGTCCGACCGAAGAGCCCGGTCGAGTTTCTGCAAATTTTCATTCCCGGGGCTGCTTTGGTGCTGGTGGGGAACGTCGTAATTAAGACGCTGAGACTAATGAAATCAGTCGCTGGCGGTGCGTAGATGGTCCCTTTTTCACATGTCAATACTTTCGGCCCACCATCCTCACCTCACATATCACCTCATCCGACACGATTTGGACGTTTCCGCATTTGTTTTTTTTTTGGGGTGGAATTTGTGATAGCCGATTACCGAAGGCTGCAGCGGAGGAACTTTGCGTGTGGCCAAGGGTCTACGAATACGCAAAGGTCATGGCAGCAGTCTGGCCGGTCTAATGCCTTCCATTATTACATCGCTACAACGCTCTTAATTCGTTTTGGCTTCCCCTGTTTTTGCGACTGAGACATCTGCGTCATACCCAGGTCTGCTTCATTGGTGTAGTAGGATGCTTCTTTGGATCAGCAATTGGGGTGGAAAATGACGTTTGTTGGACTTTCCTGGCAGATTGTCTCCTGGGGCTATACATAGGCTGAGGCTCTATTTCTAGTCTTTTGCCGGCGTAGAATAGATGACTTGGAACAAGAGGCGGGGCCTTTTCGAAGACTATCATGCCGCGAGGCTAATGTGCCACACCAGGCACGAGGAACACTGTCATTATTTAGACGGATGAGTGTACTCTTTGGAGAAAAACAGGGAGTGTTGCGTATTTTCATAAAACAACGTCAATTCGAGCATAAGGCTGAGGATCTCGAAGTGACCTCGAGAAGCCGTCACACTTTGCTGAGACCTAGGGCCTCAGCAGATTCCAAAAAGAGAAATAACGGAGCCACACTGATCGACGGTGTAGAAGATGCTTTGCAGGTTGCTCGATCGATTACAAATCCAATCTTTTGATTACTCTTCCCTACACTTGGCCATCTAGCAACATCCCAATGAGGAAGCAACGAGAAATTCCAAATCCAAGAAAGTCCACGTACGCACATCTGCAGAATTGGACGGGCACTTCTTCATCGAATATCAAGTTCATTTCAAGCTAATGTGACTATCTCGGGCGACCATACTGGAACGGGCAATTGTCAACTGCACTCTTACAGGGATCATGGATATTCCCCGCATCGCAGCGGGGAGCACAAAAAGCGAGCTCAACCCTCACTTCAACTGCACGTCCAAACGCAACCGACCACCAGCGACAGCAGCAATAAATCAAAGTGAGTTCCTCTCGGGCCATCAAATACATCATAATCGCTGCCTGCCAACCGCAACCCAGAAGACATCCATACCAAGCAATTAACACCACTTCCGATCAAACCCCATCTCAAACACGAAAAACACCCACAATGTCCTCCACCGCCCCCGCACTCTTCCCGGCCCTCCCCCCGGCCCTCTCCCACCTGACCGCCCTCCTCCCGCGCACCCCGCTCGTCGAGGCCGCGCTGCAGCACGCGCGCGCCCACTCGGCCCCCTTCGCCTTCAACCACGCCGTGCGCTCCTGGCTCCTCGCCACGCTCGTCGGCCGCGCGCACCCGACGCTCCGGCGCCGGCCCGTCGACCGCGAGGTGGTCGCCGTCGCGTGCCTCCTGCACGACCTCGGCTGGGACCCGACGGGCGCGTGCGTGAGCGGGGGGCGGAGGTTCGAGGTGGACGGGGCGGACGCGGCGGTGAGGTTTCTGCGGGAGGAGGCGCCGGCGGGGTGGGATGGTGGCGGTGGTGGTGGTGAGGAGGGGAATGGGGTGTTGGTGGCTGATGATGATGCTGGCGGAGGCGGAGGCGGAGGGGATGATGACGATGTACGCGGGTACAAGGGCCGCAAGACGCAGCAGGTTTGGGATGCGTGCGCTTTGCATACGACTGGCAGTATCGCCTTCTGCAAGGAACCGGTCGTCGCGGTGGTGGCGTATGGGATGTATGTTTTCTTTTCTCTCTCTTTCCCCCTCCCCTTCTCCAACCAACCTCCACATCTCACGCGGACCAACCAACCCACTAACCAGAAGCCAAACCACCGATAAAACAGCTGGGCCGACTTCCAAGGCCCCGCCAACACCCTCCCGCCCGACATGCTCACGTGGGCCGACTACGACGCCGTCGTGCGCGCCTACCCGCGGCTGGGCCTGCTGGGCGAGCTGAAGGACATCATGTGCGGCCTGTGCCGCACCAAGCCCGCGACGACCTACGACAACACGGTGGGTGAGTGGGGCGAGCTGTTCGTCGACGGCTACTCGCGCGAGGGCCACCGGACGGCCGAGATGTTGCTCAAGTTTACGCCGGCGTTGGATGCGAGGGAATAATGGTGTTTTGAGATGAGAAGAAGTGTGTGTGTGTGTGTGTGCGTGGATGAGGAGGGGGTTTAGTTGCTGTCTTCCTTCTTGTACGGTAAGGCTCAACTTTTGTGGATAACGCTCAAGTGTGTTAATGGTATTGGCGGTGGACAGAAAAGCGGGAGACTCCTCGCTTTCAGTGATTGAGGCTACCTAAAAGATAAGGCTGGACGCGTCAAGTAGCAATAACTACCTTGTGGACGATGAAGTGTTCGACACCAGAGACGACACTGAAATAACTTCTCCGGAGGTCGAATGGGCACTTGATCATGACTACTGGCCTTCATTTGGACAAAACAGCTGATCCTTCGACATCCGCATCATGTTTGTTCCTTTTTCCGACACCGAATGCAGTGTCACCGTCACTCTATTCCGATTCCTTACCGCCCGACTCTATACTGTACACTCAAGCACATCTTTATGTATAGTCATTAGCTTCTCTTTGAGGCAAAGCAAATAGAATCGAGCTTCCACCTTCCATGCATTCATTCATTCATTCACTCATATGGGCCTCACCCAACAACTCAAAAGGAACAAACAAGATCCCGAGCAAGGAAGAAGGAATAAAGCGTCCACGCCGAGAGCGAGACGACCAGGGATCGAATACTAGAAAAAAAGTAATTGTATTGACAACGATTAGAAACAGAAAAAAGAAAACGGGAAATACTAGAAATACGTATACACACCGAAGAGGTAGAAAATAGAATGATAACAGAGAGAGCCCAACGAAACACGAAAACGGGATGCGTGAAACAGGATCCAAGCCATGCTCAAAAAAAAGCAGAAAACCACCATAAATCAATGCTCGGAATAACACCAATTGCTTTCTCTAATACGAATGAGCACCGGTGATGTTCCCCCTTTTTCCCGCTGGATGATCCTATCTCTTGGAGATTTTTTTCCTTTTCCATTCTTTCTTACCCTGTTCGCCCCTTGAGGAGAACCGTGATCGTTCCTTCGTCCGAATAGCAATAACCCAATTCTCCTTCGTCGACAACTTCCTCATATCTTACTGTCATCGCCTCCCCGCTTCTATACTTGTTTGTACAGACCCTCCCCTTTTCCATTCGACAATCGTATTCACGTATCAAGCCATCATCCCATCCCCTCATTGGCCACTCTGCCCATCAACCAGCCTCCTGCCCTCACTCGCCTTCTTCGCCTCGCGCTCCAGCACGTCCAAATCGCCGCTCGTCTCGCACATGCCGCGGAAGATGCCCTTCTTCTGCTGCATCAGCTCCCACGGGTCGCCAAACTCAATCACCTCGCCTTTGTCCAGCACCAGCACCTTGTCGTAGTCGACAATCGTCTGCAGCCGATGGGCAATCGTGATGGTCGTGTTGCGGATCTCGCGGATCGTCTCCTGGATCTTGCTGTCGGTGGCGTAGTCGATCGACGCCGTCGCCTCGTCCATCAGCAGCACCTTGGGCGCCTTGAGCAGCGCCCGCGCCAGGCACAGCAGCTGCCGCTGTCCCTGCGACAAGTTGCTGCCCGACTCCGACACGGTCGAGTCGAGGTTGCGGAAGATGTTCTTGTTCTCCAGCATCTCCGACGAGGGCGTGCCCGGCGTCGAGACATCCTCGGTGCCGTTGGCCGCGGCGCTCTTGACTGCGGCGACCGCTGTTCTCAACTGATCTTTCTTGTCGTTCGGCCCGTTCTTCTTGGATCTGACACCGTTGGACGAACCGACCGGCGATGGCGGTCTAGTCGTCTGCGTGGAGGGTGCTGCGGATCCGACGAGTTGGACGCGACGAAGCGCCGTGAAGATCTCCTCGTCGGTGAACAGGCCGAAGGGATCGAGGTTGCTACGGATTGTTCCGCTGAACAATGTCGGATCTGGCGGCTTGTTAGTTTCGTTGTTGCGGAATTCGTTGCGGGGAACGCGGAGAAATCCTACCTTGCGGAACCATAACAATGTTCTCCCGCAGATCCTGCAATCCGATCATGCCAATATCGACATCGTCAACCAGAATCTTGCCCTCCTCTGCTTCCAACGCGCGGAATAGTGCGAGCGCAAGAGAGCTCTTGCCCGCACCTGTCCGGCCCACGACGCCGACCTTTTCTCCGGGCGAGATCTTGAACGTAATTCCCTTGAGGACGTAATCGAAGTCTTTGCGGTATCGCGTGCTGTAGCCGATGAATTCAACTGATCCTCGGCTTGGCCAGTTGGCGGGCGGTCGGTTGTCCTCAACGATCGGGGGCGCCTCCTGCTCGACATCAAGGTACTCCTTGATTCGCTCGACGGAGTTCATGTTCTGCTCATTGGCGGCATAAAGACGCACGAACCAGAGCACATTGTCAGTAAAGGTGACTGCATAGGTCATTGCCAGTCCGGCGCTGCCAGCATCCAACTTGCCGATGCTGAGGACGACGAAAACACCGGAGAAAAATGAGACCATGGAGCCCACCACATCAACGCGGAATGCAAGCCATCTGTTCGCTGCCCACAAGTAGATGAAGGGCCGGTTGTGGGTGTTGACACGGTTGAGGTTCTCGCGGATAAAACGACGTTCGTCACCGTATGCCCGGATGGTTGTCATGCCAGATAAAGTCTCTCCAAACTGCTGGTACAGTGGGCTGCGTTGCACGGACTCCAAACGCTTCAGGTCGCGAGAGGCGTTGATGTAGAACATGCCAATCAGGAAGAACAGCACGCTGATGAAGATAGCAGCAATCAAGAACTGCGGAATAAGGACGGAGATGAGGACGACAACCGTTATGATGGAAGCCAAACAGTGGACAACACCAATCGCGACAGGGGCAATTTCTTGGTCGATGGATTCGATATCCTTGGAAAAGCGGTTCATGAGCTGGCCGAGAGGCGTCGAGTCGAAGAAACGGAACTTGGCGTGCATGACCGCTTCGACGAGGCGTTGGTGGATTCTCCTGGATGCGCCAAGGGAACCCCAGAACAAAACAGCTTCCCTGCTGAGTGTGATGATCATAAAAACCACTCCGAGGATCGCGTAGATAGCTAGATAGTACCCAGCGTCGACACTCGAGTTGTTGTTTGAGACGATGGACACCTGGAGGTCATCGTGGAAGTTGCTGTGGTCTGCTTGCGGAGAAGAGAACCAGGGAAGAGGCCAAACACAGCTTCCGCTAGTCAAGCATGAGCCAAGACCAGTAACGACATTGGTGTGTGTGATATGACTGGTCTGCTTCTGGGCGCCGAAGATGCTGACCTGCTTGTTGTATGCATTGGCCCACTGGCGAATCCAGATATTGGTCCCAACGGAGGCAAGCTGCTGGGCAGCGAAAGCAACAAAGGCGGCAACCCAGTACCACCAACGGCCCATGGACTTGAGGTACATGAGGATAATTCCAATCTTGACTCCTCCCACTGCCTTGGTCTCTTCTTGGGATTCTGCCTGCTTGCCATCCTTGACCCCGCCGACATGGCCGTTGGCACTTCCATTTGCATGTCCGTTCTCCCCAATAGCCTCTTCACCGCCAACGTCGGAGGGGACACGTGAAGCCACCCGGGACGGGGCGCGAGAAACAGGGCGAGACTTCGAGAGGTCTTCGCTGAGCTTTCCAGAGTCGATGAGATCATTAGGCGTGCCTTGAACGGCGATCCTTCCGTTGTCGAGGAGAACTGCGAATTCCGAGTGGGGCAGGCAAAGCTGGACGTTGTGCGTGACCAGAATGCAAGTCCTGTTATACATGAGAGGGCCTAGAAGCGCCTGGTCGAAAATCCACTTGGCAGTGTGCGAGTCAACCGCGCTAAGAACGTCGTCCAGCAGAACGTGTCGAGCTTTGCTGTACAGTGCCCGGGCAAGAGAAATGCGCTGCTTCTGGCCACCAGAGAGCGTGACGCCCTTCTCGCCAACCAGGGTTTGATCACCCCCGTCAAGGATTTCAAGATCCCTCTGCAGCGAGCAAGCTACAATGACATCCTTGTAACGCCTGGGGTCGAACGGGCTGTTGAAAATGATGTTGTCCTTGATAGTACCGTTCATCAACCAGGCCTGCTGCGCGCAGTAGGCGACGCTTTCGGTAAGACCAGTATCTGGGTCGGGAGACAGATCCTCGCGGCAGCGTCCACCAGGAAGGTAGACCTTGCCTTGGATAAGCGTCATCTCACCCAAAAGAGCCATGAGCAGAGATGTCTTGCCGCATCCAGTGGAGCCAACAATGACGCTAAGCTGCCCAACAGGGAAACGTACGTCCATGTCCAGCATCTTGAATGCATCGTCCAACCCACCGCCCTCGGATTCTCCATTACCCCAGCTGAAGGTACCGTGATCGAAACCAATGAGGGGCTCGTCGTTCTCATCAAACTCCTCGCTCTTAAGCTGCTTGTACTTATCCGTCTCAGGCTCGTTCAGGTACTCCTCAATACGATCGACCGACACCTTGGATTCCTGGACGTGGGCGACCATGTCCGCAAGCTGGTCAAGCGGAATGCGGAGAAGTTGGAACAGTGAGAGCGCAGTGAAGGCGACAGATGGTACCAAATCCTTCTTCTCGATGATTGTATAGAAGAAGAACGAGAGGAAGGTGATGATGATTGGAGCTCCGGACCAAACAGTTGCCGCAGCGGCCCACCATTGATACCTGCGACGGAGGTTGGCAAGTTCGGCAGTACGCTTTTCGCTGACTTGTGCCATGAAGCGTTGTTCCCACGCGAAGTACTTGATGATCCGAATGTTGGTAAGGATCTCATTGGTGGTGTGAATGCGGACATCGGTGGCTGCAAGGATCTGCTTCTGGATGGCGGCAAAGCGTTTGGAAATGAGCATGTTGATGGGGAGAAGGAATATCATCATGCCAATTCCGGCAACAGAGCTAAGACCCAGGATGCGGTACAGGAGCACGACTGACACTACCACTTGGACGGGAGTGCTGGCCCATAGGAAATGAAGATAGGCGGATATTTCAGCAACCTTGAAAGAGTCCACTGCCATCAAGTTGATGATGGCTCCAGAGCTGACCTGCGTGTCCGCCGTATTCGTGACCGCCGAGTTCGTAATCCTGGATGCCTCCGGTCTGGCCTTCTTGCGACGGAAAGACATAACCCTCTTGAAGCGGTCCCGCTTCGTCTCCGACCACTCCGGCTTTTTCTCACCCAGAACCTTGTCTCCACTAGAGGCCGCCCTGCGCTTTAGAGCCTTGGCATAGATTTCTCCAATGATGATAGCTCGAAGCCTGATACAAATCTTGCGTCCAATCCAGAGGGCCTGACCGTCGGCGAGAGCAGAGGTAACGCCAGATAGGAAAAGCAGAATGACAAAGAACCAAGCAGCATTGCGAGGCGTCGACGCAGGGTCCTCAACGTACTCTAGAATGAGCTTGAGGAGTATTGTGGGAACGAAAAGGAAAAAGCCGGAGCAAGCTGCCCACGCTCCTTGGATCAAGAGCTCAGAGCGGAAGTAACGCAGCAGATGCCACGACAGCGCCTGGGTCTTCTTGAACTGTCTGTATTGCGCAATGATGGCATTGGCCTTGTCCTTCGGAGCCAGGTTCCAGACATCGGCCATCTCGAATGTCTTCTTGTATCCCTGCCACACAATTCCGTCAACCCATCCAAAAGTGGCGAGAGACAGGACACTGGCGGTCTGCTCCTTGGAAGGGTTGATGTGGCCTTCATATTCCAGCTCCACCGGACCATTGCCCTTGCGCGAGGTCAGAGCAATGACGGCCAGCAATGTGGTGAGAGCAAAGTCCGCAATGGTGAGGTTTTGGGCGAGCCGGGACTTTGGGTGGATGATGGCTGAGCGGAAGAGGAGGATCTCGAAGAGCCAGAGGAAGCAGTAGATGGAGGCGGTATGGAACCAGAGCCGGGGCAAGGATAGCTGGTTCGTATTGGAGACGAGCAGTCTCGCAGAGGCCAGGGTCGCTATGTATGCCCAGACCGCAACTCCAGAAACCCTCGACACAAGCGTTCCCTTGCCTTCAACCAGAGCCGCCACATGTATCGCCAATTCGCCGATCACTGCCAGTTCCTCGACCACAACCAGGAGCACTTCACCCTTCGGTCTGTCCAGCTCTACGAAAGAGTCGTTGGTCCGGGTTGGAACCAGGGCGAGGCCCGCATTCCGCTCGAGCTCGTCTTCAGTGTCCGAATCGCTGTCCTGTTGGAAAGGGTTCGTGCCGAGGCTGTGCTGGACGGGGCGGAAGGACCAGACATTGCGCCACGAGTCCAGCGAGTGGTATGCCGTGTAGTACTTGGATTGCTGCCATGCGCGGTAGAGTTGCAGAGAGAGGTACAAGAGAGACAGGCCACATATTATCAATGGGAGGAGCGTTTGCAGATAGCTGGAGCGGACGTTAGCGCAAATCGGCAGCAGACCAAGGGCTCACGCACTCCTGCTCGAAGCACGCGGTAAAATCATCGCCGCGCCATACTGGGCTGTCGCAGCGGGCGAACATGGTCTCGCTCGGCGGCGGCGTGGATCAAGCGCCAGTAGTGGGGGAAAGCTCAACCACCTCTCCTCGCCTCGTGGTGCGCGGGTTATCCAGATGGCATGGACAGGAGAGGAATGCTCTCGTACGGAAGTGCAGGGTACGGCGCCGAAGGCGGGTGGAAAGGCGGTCGAGGGCGAGGCGGTCGCGGCGCGCAAATAATACTTAAGTCCACGACGTCGACGCCGCTAGTTTGTACGTCACCGTGGTTGCCGAGAGCACAGGCGCGATCCTGCCCTAGCATGCAGCGGAATCCCGGTCGGCCGTGTTCCGCGGACGGACAGCGCAGCGAAGCACAGAGACGCGGTTTGATTAACTGGCACGCAGCCAGCAGCGACGGTGAGGCTCAGTGGCGGCGTTCGCGGGCGGCGCAGGCCTTATCGCCTGCCAGAGGAGTCACGATGGCCGTGAATCGCGTGCTGCACCATGCAAAATCAGCGCACCGCCTGCACACCGCAATTCGGCGCCGCCCAGCATCCTCTCCGGCTCGCTCGCCGTCCCAGCCCGCGGCCTCCGCCCGGCCGCTGCTTGGGGTCAGTAGCGCCGTGCCGGGCGCCAAGGCAGAGACGCTGCGAGCAAAGCAGAGCGCCGCGAGTGTCGAGCCTACGGCTACCCCACCTCTCGATCTGACCCTCGTTCCGAGAGGCGCGAGCTTGCAGGCATCAATGCACATCATTGGCGCTAGGCGATGCGCATCCCAACCGTCGTGCAGACCAGTAATCTCGATTCCGCGATCCTCGCTGGGCGCTCCCAGAAACACATGTGCGCGGCTCATGTTCCAGCACCGCCGCGGCGCCCTAGAAGCATCTCGCACGCGGCCATTGCTGTTTCTGGGCGGAGGATGGGCCCGTTCGAGCCGCCAGCGCTGCTTGCACGCCAGGCGCACCACGCTTGCCCGCCGCTGTCGTCAGCCGTTGGGCTCGTTGCACCGGGGCCCGTGTAAGGCTAAAATAAAGTGGTTTGACAACGACGCCCGCACCCACGCTATCTGCAGGATCAGCTTAGCCTCCAGCTTGGTCTACGTAGTCTTGCGCTGAAGAAAGCGCACATGCTCCCATCGCTCAGGTACCGCAGTGGTCCCGGACCTCGCCCCTCCAATCCGTGCCGTCCACCAGCTGTCTGCTTTTCCCCAGCAGTCGATAGCCTGATGCGCCCAGGGTGCCTGGTATGGGCCGGCGGTATGGATGCGGGCAACCTGCAGATGGG
The DNA here is from genome assembly GCA_021495925.1 of Diplodia intermedia. Classification (NCBI taxonomy): domain Eukaryota; kingdom Fungi; phylum Ascomycota; class Dothideomycetes; order Botryosphaeriales; family Botryosphaeriaceae; genus Diplodia; species Diplodia intermedia. Next base: position 70,251 of record JAKEKT010000096.1, on the reverse strand, counting down.
CGCTGTACACCGCCGCTCTGTAATATTGTACAGGGGCTGGTTAAATGTTCCCATGCACCAGCCTGGCTCCCATGCCGCCTGTTGCGTGAGGTTGGGCCACAGCCGTATTCCGTTAGATGAAGCTGCAGAGACCTGGGCCCTCGAACTCTGTTTGGACACTGCCAATGGCCGTATGGCCGAGTCGGTATCTCCGAGTTGCTCACTGCTCTGTTCCTGAAGGATTCTAGCGTCGAGGGTCTTCTAGCGCTTCCAATAAAATGAAGTGATGATAAGCTTCACCTATCAGAAGTTGAGATGTCAGTTCACCTTGCTTGCCTCGATTTCTCGTAACATATGCGCCCCGCTTAGCGCATCTCCTCCTTCTGCATGCGCTTTTGCAGTCCCTCACAAGTAGACTTGCTGCGTTCCGAAACGTTCCGTCGTAGGCTCTTGCAATGGCACAAACAAACTGGTATGCATTGGCGTTATATACACCTCTAGAAGACAATGGGAAGAGGATCTACGCCGTTTACTTGCGCGGCGCAGCAACCGGAGTCCACGGCATGTACTTGGCCTTCGTGCTAAGCTTCCTGTCAGCGACCCCCAGCATATCCAGAACAGTCCCACGTACGTGCTGTAAGTCTTGAAACCCGAACGGCTCCAGGTGAGCGTCGGCCTGTGCTCCTTGGGCTCCCACGCGCGGATCTGCCTCTGCAGGATCTTATCCTCGGTCGGGGGCTTGTCCACCATGTAGGACATCCAGGCGTGCCTCGGAAGGGTCAGTCGATGGATCAGTACCAGGAGTGACTTGGGAGCCTACCAGCCAGGTTCAATCTGGGACCTGCCAAATATCAGCAATCATACCCCACACTTGAAGCCCCGCGGTTCTTACGGGTCGAATTCATGGTCCTTGTAGTCCACCCATCGCGTCCTCACTGCACGTTCTCAGGTTAATTTTTATCGGCGCTCACGCTGAGGCTCTACTGACGAGGCAATTCCTCCGCAAGGTTCTCGAAGTACTTGTTGCCGTACTTGTCCGTTCCAATGAGAGCACCGGCCTTGGTGTCGCCTGCCCTGGCGTTAGCCCCTGCGCCATATTCTCTCAAAACCACATTGACTGACCGATGTACTATGTCGACGAAAGATTACTCGTTAGTCCGGAACGCGAATGGAGGTCGGAGGGCCGGTGGAAAGCATACCTGCATCTGGTGCCAGGCGTCCTAATCAATGCATGTCAGTAGCTGAAGACCGGGGACGCGGAGCACATCGCAAACCTTGACGCCGACTCTGCGCAGGTTGCGCAGCGTACGGGTGATGGTCGACATGGTGAGCTGGTGTGGTCGTAAAGGGCGCGCGGGTCCGCCGAGGAGCTTCAATCCAAGGACGTTGGTGAGGCGGCAGGGCAGCGGGAGTCTTGGCGCCGATTGCATCCAATGCGAGCTAGCGCATTTGTCCCCCGGGCCCGAAGCGAGTCAAGCGAGACCGGAGCCTGCAGCAACAAACACCATCCTCGCGTCCACCGGGAATTTCTGCAGCAGCCGGCGGTGAGCCCACCTGCAGCGGGAGAAATAATGTTCGCCCGGTCTGCCGTCCGCTCCTCCCGGTCTAGGATTGCGCTGCCTCTGCGCCGCCCCGTTGCGCCGGGAAGAGCTGCACGGAGATATTCGACCTCCAGCTCTGCAGCACCCGCTTCCCCGCCAGCCACTCAGTCGGGCGCCTCCATGTTGGCCAGCTTAACTTCCGAGTTTGATAGGTTGTCTCCTCGTTTTGAGGTCCAGCCTACCCAGATTGAGATCCTCTCGACCCCTTCTGAGTTCTACGACGTGCTCAAGGTCAGTTTGATCTTGTGCCTTCACGCTTTCTGGGCTGCACTCGTTGTGATGACCAGTCTTTGCTCCTATTCCGTTAGCGATTGTTTACCGGCAGAATATCGAATCATAGCTGTTATGTTCATGATTCCTCCAGAACAGTTCCAACTTTGTCCGAAGACCCAAACTAACTATACAGAAGTAGGCTAAAATCTCCACCGCCAAGCGGAGAGTATACCTCTCCACTCTCTACATAGGCAAAACCGAGCATGAGTTGGTAAGCCTCTTTTCGCTACTGACCTCATCAACCGGCTCACCTAATCTCCGTTTCTGCAGATCTCAGTTATCCGGGATGCGCTTCAGCGCAACCCAGACCTCAAGGTATCATTCCTGACTGATGCACTCCGCGGAACCCGTGAGACGCCCGATCCATCTTGTGCGTCCCTTCTCGCACCTCTCGTCGCGGATTTCGGGGCGGACCGCGTGGAAATTCGTATGTTCCACACGCCAAACCTGTTTGGTGTGCGGAAGAAGCTGCTCCCTCGCCGCATCAACGAAGGATGGGGCCTGCAGCACATGAAGCTGTACGGCGCGGATGATGAGCTGATCATGTCTGGGTATGTGATGAAACATCTTGGCCTAGTAGAGCCTAGCAGCTGATGGAACATCCAGAGCAAACCTCTCCAACGACTACTTCACAAACCGTCAGGACCGCTACCACGTCTTCTCCGCCGCCGAGATTACCGACTACTTTTTCCGCATTCACTCTGCCATCGGCAGCCTCAGCTATCTCATATCTCCCTCATCATCCTCTCCAGGAGGTTACACCATGACATGGCCTACCAGCAACGCCGGCCCATCTCCCCTCGAGGACCGCAACGCCTTCAAGAAAGCCGCCTCGAACCTCCTGACGCCCCTTATCCGCCCGGCCGCGACTCCCCTCCCCTCCTCGCCCACTTCTACCCTCATCTACCCCCTCCTCCAATTCACCTCCATCCTGCCGCCCTCCAAAGACACCAGCACCGAACTCCCTGCCATGACTTCCCTCCTCACGCACCTCACGCAGGCTGCGCACGCCGGCAGCACGTGGACCTTCACGGCAGGCTACTTCAACATGACGCCGTGGATGCGCTCCCTCCTCCTCTCCACCGACCCCGCGGCCGGCACCGTCGTCGCCGCCTCGCCGCAGGCCAACGGCTTCTACGGCTCGGCCGGCGTGTCGGGCATGCTGCCGGCGGCCTACACGCTGCTGGCGCGGCGCTTCCTGCAGGCCGTCCGCGCCGCCGGCCTCGACGAGCGCATCAAGCTGCTCGAGTGGCGCCGCGGCACCGTTGGCGAGCCCGAAGGCTGGACCTACCACGCCAAAGGCTTCTGGGTCACGTTGCCGGGCGAATCCGCGACGGGAAACAACAAGCAGCAGCAGCAGCAGCAGCAGCAGACCTCCGCCTCATCATCAACAACACCAACACCCACGTCATCGGAACCCGCCGCGGCAGAGGAGTCCTCTGGTGGCGGCGGCCCCTCCATCGCCATCATCGGCAGCAGCAACTACACCAAGCGCAGCTACGAGCTCGACCTCGAGGCCGGCGCGCTCATCGTCACCCGCGACGCCGACCTGCGCCGGCGGCTGGGCGCCGAGGAGGCGCGGCTGGCGCGCGGCGAGTGGGCGCGCGAGGTGGGCATGGGCGAGTTCGAGCGGACGGAGCGCAGGGTCGGGCTGCACGTGAGGGTTGCCATGTGGATCGTGAAGATCTTGGGCGGGGCTTTGTAGAGAGAGAGGGAGAGAGAGAGAGGGAGAGAGAGAGAGGGAGAGAGGGAGAGGGAGAGGGAGAGGGAGAGGGAGAGGGAGAGAGAGAGGGAGAGAAGTAGTTGGGTTGGCGATTGCGCGACGAGAGAGGGTGGAGCGGGGAAGGGCGTGGGAGGGCGAGAGATAGGGCTGTACGAGTAGTGTACAAAAGAGAGGACCATTGTTATGCGGTTAGAAGTATGATGACGATAAGGCGGTGGATTGCGGGAATTTGTACTCTTCTCACCTTATTCCTAGAACTTTGTATGCGTAGATTATTGGGGCCTGTGGTCCATATTTATATCCGTAGACTTGCTTCGAACCCTAGGCAAGAGGACCGTTATTACGCCCCTACACTTGGGAGTAATATATTAGACCGCCGGGTAGTAGGTAAAGGCCGGAGAAACTATTTTTCCTTTACCACTTACTAAGCGTTGAAGGGTATCTTTAGTCCTTCTTTTTACTACTCCCTCTTCTTCTTCTTTAGCTTAGAAACGTCGTTCTTTAGTACCTACTTTAACTCTACTTATTAATAGTCGTAACACGCTAGTGGTAGTGGTTAGTATTCTTCGTAGAAGATCTAATTTATAAGATAAGTTAGCCCTGCCGCTAATCGCCGCGCCTAATGCGAGTCAGGCCGGCCGGCCAGAGGGCGAGCCATCTCCAAGTCCAAGTGCGACTGCTCTCCTCCGCAGCCCACCGCCCACCGCGCGCGCTGAGCCCGGGGCACTCGTCTTCTCCACCACCCAACCGGCTGCTTCACCGCTTTGCTAGTCGACCATGGCGTCCGACATGCCGATCCCAGTGCCGCCGCGGACGCCCACTCCGCCTCCTGAGGATCAGCGCAAGCCAGTTGGCCTGGGACTGCCCGACGAGCAGCTGGAGCGCGACGCTCTGTCGCCCATGTCTGCTACTTTCCCGCCCCAGAGCTTTGGCGCCTTGAGTCCCTCGTCCGCCAATCTCAGCCCGCGCACGCCCAATTCTGCATACTACACGCCGCAGATGACGGTCAATTCCGAAGTCTCCACGCCGGTGACGGCTTCGTCTGAAACGCCGCGGAACCCGTTCAACTTCCAGCCGCAGCAGTATGTTGTGGGCAAGTCGCCCGCGAAGTCGTCGGTACGTCGGAACAAAGAAGGGCGCCATTGGACGGGCTAACGCGCCTCGCAGCAAGACATTGGCCGGCGTCGTGGTCACAAGTACAAGCACAGCAGCGTCTCGCATCAGATCTTCCTCGAACCCGCGCCGCGTGCACCCCTACAAGTCCCCGCATCTTTGCCGCTGCCCAATTGGTCCGAGATCCGGAGTAGCATGACACCGGAACAGAAGATGCGCGGCTTGTGGTGCGTCTGCCACCTGCTGGTCGGCGGTTACGTCAAATATAGCGCGCAGGGTTCGACCGCCATGACGGCCCTGTCCCACTTGATGTTCTACGACTTCGTCGGTGCGGCCGTGTGCTGCATCGCCGACATTGGCAGCAACTTTGAGTGCTGGAGACGGACAAGTTTGAAGCGGCCATTCGGGTATGCCTGGCCATTGATGCCAATTGGACCAGTGTGGCTGACGTGCTTGCAGGTTTGAACGTTTCGAGGTACTGACCGGCCTCGCCATGGCTGTGATCCTTATTTTTACTGGCTTCGACCTGGTCAGCCACAATCTCCAACATGCTCTGGAGAACAGTGGCGGCCACGAGGCGCATCACCCACACGTCCACGAACGTGTCTCGGCAGGCAGCGTTGATACGGCCGCTCTCGCGGCCATTGTTGCCACGCTGATCTCGGCCATTGGCCTGAAGAACCATGCGCGCATCAGCAAAGTGCTGCGCTTCGCCTACCTAGATCCGCTGCCCTCGGTGCTCAGTAACCCTTCGCATTTCCTCACGCTGTCGTGCTCCAGCTTGCTTTTGCTGCTGCCCCTCCTGTCGATTGAGATGTACATCTGGTTGGACCGGTCCATTACAGCCTTCATTGCCATGTCCATGATGTTGTTGGGCTGGCGCCTCGGCTGGTCGCTGGGCCGCATATTGATGATGTCCTACTCCGGACCGGGCTTGGAGAGCCTGCTGCGGGTAATTGAAGCAGATCCCGCAGTGTCGTCAGTCGAAGATGCGAAGGTGTGGCAGGTCCACTACGGGCTGTGCCAGGCCAACTTTAAGCTGCGCGTACGCAGCCTCGACGACATGGCCAAGCTGCGGGACCGCATCCAGAGCCTCGTGCGCAACAAGCTCGCAGGCGGCTACGGCCGCGGAGGCGAGAAGTGGGAAGTTAGCACGCAGCTCACGCTGGACACGGATTGAAGCGACGTTAAGTTCTATATATGCAATAAACATCAGTCCCGTCTGATCCGGTTGTCGTAAGAGACAAACATGTTGATCGAAGAGTATAGCGTTTTGGTGAGAATGAAGTCTGACACCACTCGGCATGGTGTATGCTTTATCGGCCTCGATATTAGGTTCAGCTACCCACGTGAGTTTGGTTCGATAGCTGCAGTTTAGTGGATCGGCCTAAGGCTGAAACGCGGCAGCTCAGATCCGACATTGCCGTCTGCAACCCCAGCTTCTCCGCATCCTGGGCGCGAGCCAGCTGACTTGTTCCCGCCCTGCTAACTGGCTTCGGCCGTGGCCTTCCGCGCGTCTGCTTCGCCCCGGCCCGGATCTCTGGAAGCGTCCAAGACAGCCTCCAGGGAACTTCCTCACGGCTTCCACCTTCGGCACCAACCTCGATCGAGCAGAGGCACACAGTGGCAGTGCCCCCCTCTTTCCCGCTTCCTTGGCATCTCTAGTATCAGTCGACATCGCGCACTTACGTATTCTCGCGGCCGCGTGGAACTGTTCGTGGTGGCGCAAGAGAAGCCAAGTGGAGACTTGTGTGCTTGGCCGGGCGTAGTCGTGGCGCCGGCCACTCATAGAAGATTCTGCATCGCCAGGCATCCGATACACCCGCGACGGTGTCTTCCTGCCAATGTTTGTGGCTCGCATCTCGTCCTCCCAAGTGGGCCAGTCTAAGGCGTCATGACATCAAAGAACCTTCACTTGATCGCCATGCACAAGCCGGGCTGGGCATCGAACGGTATTACCTATGCCCAGCCATTTACTGCTTGCTGTTGGCCAGTCGGCCCAGACAAGTTGCTGAATGGCGGGGGTTTCGACGGCCTGCTTAGGGACGTGGTCGCCTGTTGTTTCCCTTCCGGTTCACCTTCTTCGACTTTGACTTCATGAAAGCGGAGTCGTACGCCTAGATTTTCGGTCCTTAAATAGCTGGGCATCTACTCGCACCTTTCTTCTCCAGCAAAGCCTTCTTTCTCCGTCCTCGGCATTTGAACCATCACGTCTCGGATTGAAGATGCTCAAGCACATCACCCTAGCGGCATTGGCCTCTACGGCCCTTGCCCAGACGACGCAAGACCTCAATGCCACGCTCAGCGGCATTCCCGAGCTGTCCAACCTGACGACGTACCTGGGCTTGCTCCCGGAGGTCCTGGGCTCGCTGTCCGGCGCCAACAACATCACCATCCTGGCGCCCAGCAACGACGCCTTCAACCAGCTGATGAACACATCCCTCGGCACGGCGTTGACGCAGGACCCCGGCCTGATGCAGGCCGTGCTGACCTACCACGTGCTGAACGGCACGTACAACTCAAGCCAGATCACCGAGGATAGCCAGTTCATCCCCACGCTGCTGACGGATCCTGCCTACGCCAACGTCACCGGCGGCCAGCGGGTCGAGGTCGAGGAAGAGGATGACAATGTTGTCTTCTACTCGGGTCTTCTGCAGAATGCGACCGTCACACGGGCCGTACGTACTTTACTCTCCCCCTTCCTCCAGACAGTGGGCTGTGAAAACGCCATGCTTCGCTACGGCGCGGGCGGGCAGTCGAGCTTTATGAGCTTCCCTGGTCAGGAGCTAACAACATTCCCCAAACACCAGGACGTAAACTTCACCGGCGGCATCATCCACATCGTCGACAACCTCCTCACGCTGCCCGCAAACGTCAGCTCGACAGCGCTGGCAGCGAACCTGACGGCGCTGGTGGGCGCGCTGACCAACGCCAGCCTGGTCGACACGGTCGACACGACGCCGGACGTGACCATCTTCGCGCCGTCCAACCAGGCCTTCGCGGCCATCGGCTCCGTGCTGGCCAACGCGTCGGCGGCCGAGCTGGCGGCCGTGCTCGGCTACCACGTCGTCAACGGCACCGCGGCCCTGTACTCGGCGGACTTGGTGGGCGTCGCGTCGAACAACAGCAGCAACAACAACGGCGGCAGCAGCAGCAGCAACCAGACGACGGTGCTCACGGCGCTCGGCGGCGGCGAACTGACCATCCGCGTGCTGGACGACGGCGACGTCTTCGTCAACGGCGCCAAGGTGATTGTGCCGGATCTGCTCGTGGCGAATGGCGTGCTGCACGTTATCGACAGGTAAAACCTTCCCTCCCCTGTTTCTCTCCCTCCTCCTCCTCCTACTCCCCCCAGACTAACACCACACGACCCACCCCCAGCGTCCTCAACCCCTCCAACTCCACCGCCGCCCCCAGCGACGACGACGAAAACGACGACGACAACAACAACGATAACGACGACAACGACGATGGAGATGTCCAGTTCACCGGCGCCACTTCTGCGACCGATGTCCCCTTCACGTCCAACGCGCCCACGCCGACGACGACGATCGTTGCCGGTACCGGTGGTGGTGGTGCCGGTGGTAGCGCGGCGACGGGTACGGGTGCCGAGGCGAGCGCGAGCGCGACGGGTGCTGCTGCCGGGGGTGTTGGTGTGAGCGGGGGGCTGATGGGTGTGGCGGTCGGGCTGGGTGGGGTGGTGTTGGCTTTGTGATTTGGGGTTGAGTGAGTGGAATGAAGGAAAAGGGGGGGAGGGGGATGTAGAATATTGAGCAGAGACTTACAAATATTGGGCTTGCTACGCTACCCAATGATACGATGAGATATGGAATGTATAATTTATTCGTGGATTTCGTCTGCCAAACTGGACTTCAACCATCGTTTTTATACTCTCGAGACATTGCATTTCCGAATTCTAAGATATATGGAAGATCGGGAACCTTGTCGGGTTTTACATTCGAATGTTTGACTACTCTCTACCTGAACTTTTGCCATGATTATCCATACGTTAAAAATGTAACGTCTTTCATGGAATATAGAGTGTAGAAGTCAAAATCGTTGTGATCAATTTTCAATCAGCAGGTAGCACGTGGTTAATGAGATAGAGTGGTCACTTGACATGACACTAGATGGAAGTGCTTATACATCGTGATATTACACAAATACATTAACTATAGTTTTCTTCTCCCTGCGCTACATGCGCCCACCAATCATCAAATCATCAGCCTCCACCAGTTATACAACATCGACAAGCTTAACCGCGTTAACCGGACTGGTAGATGCCCAGAGCGCGGACATGCGGGTTAATCATGGACAGGTTGAAAGGCGTGAGGTAAAGATCGCTATCAGTCAGCGCGACAAACATGGTGCCATTGACCGCCGGGTCGCCCTCGTAGACATAGCCGGCGGGCTGGTACGAGTAGCCCTCGTTCTCGCCGGTGACGGTGAGCGGTGTGTACGTGAGGTTGAGCTGGCTGACCCAGGCGACGAAGGACGGGGTGCCGGCGGAGGTCGAAGTGACGTAGCTGTTGTTGGGGCCGACGGCCTGGCCGGGGGCGTCCCAGGACAGGCGCACCTGGCGGCCGGGGAAGCTCAGGGGCTCGCTGCGGTTGCGCGAGATGGCGGGCCCGCAGCCGTAGCCGGTGACGTTGAGGTTGACGCAGCTCTCGTCCGACGGGATCTTGGAGTCGGACGGGTCGGCGGTGCGGTTGCCGACGACCTCGCCGTCGGCCGTGTCGTTGGGCGAGAAGCGATTGGGGTTGGGCTGGTTGACGATGTGCAGGGCGGGGAAGTTCTGCCACGCCAGACGGGTCGTGTTCTCCGGGCATTCGGAGATGTAGGGGGCCAGGTAGGTCCAGGCCCACGACTGCGGGATGCCCGTCTCGAACCACACGGGGTAGGGGTGCAGGCCCAGCATCTGGCGGAACGACATCTGCTGGCGCGCCTCGGTGGCGATCGACTGCGACAGCAGCTGGCCGACCTCGCGCGAGTCGAGGTGGTTGATGAAGCCCCAGACGCCCGACTCGCCCCAGCGCGTCAGCTTCTGGTTGAAGTCGATGTACTCGCGCACCGTGGTGTACGGGTAGTTGTACGTGCACTGCGGCGCCGCCGTCTCGCCCAGCATGTTGGAGAGCAGCGTGGCGTGACCCGTCTCTTGCTGCGCCATGAAGCTGATCAGCGCGCGGTCCTCACCCGTCAGGCCGGCCGCGAGGAAGTCCTCCTCGGAGAAGGTGGCCAGGCCATTGTTGAAGAGGTCGAGCTCGATCCACTCCTGGTACAGGCCGAGCTGGATGGACTCGTAGTCGAAGTCCGAGTTCACCATGTAGCGAGGCTCAGTGCCATTGGTACCCAGGCCGCCGGCGGGCGTGTAGGGGGCCGGGGCAGGCTCGTGGAGCTCTCCGTCGGAATTGTAGTAAGTGGCCGTAGGATTGGGCGGGAGAGGGGCAACGGATGCGGCCTCGGTAGTAGGCGCCATGACGGCACCAGTAGTGGTGGGCGTACCGGAGAAGGGACCATGGCTGGTGTGGCCAGTCAAGACACTTGAGCGCCTGGGAGGAATGAAGGTGGCAGTAGTGAAGGTGGCCGAGATCTGAGAGTCGGGGCCAAATGTGCTGGCCAGGTTGGTGACAGGCTCAGGAGTATCCGTGGCGTACGGAGCGTCGGCGTCGGTGTAGCCAGGCACGTCAGGCAGGGGAGCCGGGGCAGCTGCGGCCAGGCAGGCCAGAGCAGCGGCTGAGAGGACTGTCTTGGAAAACATCCTGGAAGTGGAAGATGAGGCTCAAGGTGCTTGGTGCAGAAGGAATCCACCACGACAGAGCAGGGCAGTTTTATAGCTGCTCTTCTCGGTGGACATGTAGTCTGCCACGCGGCAACAGTGACACATTACTAAAGGATGATGGCATTCCATGTCGATGCGGATGGAAAAGTAACTAGTGCTCTGACTTCACCACCGGCTCGAAGAGGAACTAGAGGACCGAGAAGCAGGCGCTAGGCGGCCGTTGGTCGGAGAAGCTGTCTAGACATGTGAGCACGGTGCAGACAGTGCCAGGGTGGTGGGGTTTCCAATGGCCGGCCATGTCAGGACGGGAGGATTGCGGAGTCGGCGCCGCATCGGGAGGGTGCAGATTCGGTGGCTTGTTCAGCAATTAAGATGCGAAGTCGGGATGCAAGCTGCAGGTCGCGCGGGACGGCGAGAGGCAGAGGAGCGGTTTCGGGCAGTGACGTCTGGATGACACTCCCAGACCAGCACCCTTTGGACCCGCCACGCTGCGCGATGAGTGGAAAGCGCATGCTGATGAAGGCGGGGTGTCCAGACCAGCGTTCTTTCTCAGCAGGAATAACGCTGTTCTTGAGATCGTCGGGTGGAAGGTGCGAGCGCGCGGCTCCACTGCCGAACGCCATTCCCGTCTCGCGGTTGTCATGACGTGTGTCTTTCCCCAGCCTCAGCTGCTCTCGCTTTCATCGCCACACAAGTTGTTCTCTTCTGCCCCGGTCGAAAGACAAGCTTTGCTTCCGTGCACGATCCATCTCTCGGGACGAGACACTCCGATCGTCGTTTTCGATGTCTCCCGAACCCATCGAGTCCCTCTGCGGGTCCTTAAGAACCTCCACCCCTTCTTTGCCATTCGACCGCACTTGTCAAAGTTACTGTCACCGTAAATACTGGGCTCATTGTTTGAAGACTAGCAAAGTCACGGGCCGGGACACTACTCTGCATTGCCTGATCAGGGCCCGCTCTTGATGGAGCTCGCACGTGGCTCGATGCTACTCCTTTGTTGCCCCATCTCCAGTAGATTATCCTCCTTGTTTCCAGTCCTGCTTCCAACCGCCAGGATAGGACTGTAGCAACGCTCACTGCACCACAGCCGATATACATGATGATCCTTCAACCGCACGAGATGATGGAATCCGTCCAACCGTGGCACACCAAAAGCCATCCATCCTTTCTTCCACACGCACTCCAATAATGAAAGTATATGTCTACGCACCGATCAGCAGGTATATACACACAAGACCAGCGCGGGAATGCAGGCTGGATCCACACGCCTGAAGTGCGTACCCGAAGACAGAAACCCCTGTTGCAGCACCCGCTGGTCGCTGATTGGCTGCACAGGCGGCATGAGAGCAGGGGTAGAGGCCGCTTAAACTGGTCGGATGTCGTTGTAAGCGATAGCATTCCTCCGGACTTAGGACTTTGCAGCCGCGAGTCGTGAGGGGAGCCGGGCAGCTGTTATCAGTTTCCTCTCGACAACAATGCGGTGAAACTCGAGCCGCCAATTATCCTTACTTCAAAAGGTCGCGTCGTTTGTCTCACTCTTCTGTACATACATCTCTCAATGACGCAGGAGGAATCGCCAAAAGCCGAGGGCCAATCCTCCACCCCAACAACCTCGGACTCGCCATCACCGACTTCGAGCAGCGATGAAGACGTCACGCCTGCGAATGCGACAACAACGCCCGTCAAGCCTTCGATATGGCAACGCGTCTACGATATAGTCTTCTGGGTACCACCAAACTGTCGATGGGATCCGGAGAACCCGCCGGGCTTCTCCATGTCATTGAATTTCCTCTTCGCCTTCGCCGGAGCCTTTACTGTTGCCAATTTGTGTATGCATCATGCAGCCACCAATGAAACAAGTGCTCACGCCTACTTTCAGACTACAATCATCCCATCTTGAACATCCTAGCAGATGACTTCAATGTCACGTACGAACGGGTGGCGCAGATCCCGACCGTCATGCAGGCCGGGTATGCCGCAGGGCTGCTGTTCCTATGTCCGCTGGCAGACATGGTGAAGAGAAGGCCGTTCGTGACCGGATTGATGTTCTTCACTGCAACCATATGGTGCGTCGTCTCCTTGTGTTCACTCTCCACACCTCCAACTGACTCTCCAACCACCAGGATCGGCTTGTGCGTAACGCACTCCCTCACCGTCTTCTCCGTCCTATCCTTCATCGTCGGCGCCACGACCGTCACGCCGCAGCTCATGCTCCCGCTCGTCGGCGAGCTCGCGCCGCCGCACAAAAAGGGCGTGTCGCTCTCCATCGTCACCTCGGGCCTGATGCTCGGCATCCTCATCGCGCGCCTCCTCTCGGGCACCATCACCGAGTACACGTCCTGGCGATCCGTCTACTGGATGGCGCTCGGCCTCCAGTACCTCGTCTCCCTCCTCCTCTGGGCCTTCATGCCGGACTACCCGTCCACCAACCCGGCCGGCACGCTCTCCTACCTGCCCCTGCTGTGGTCGATCCCCAAGCTGCTCGTCCGCGAGCCCGCCCTGGTGCAGGCCTGCCTCGTCTCCATCTTCACCTCGGCCACCTTCACCGCCTTCTGGACGACGCTCACCTTCCTGCTCGCGGGGCCGGCGTACCGGCTCTCGCCGCTCGGCGTCGGCCTCTTCGCCCTCATCGGCATCGGCGCCATGCTCTTCGGCCCGCTCTACGCCCGCCTCGTCACCGACCGCTTCGCGCCGTGGCTCGGCGTCGTGTGCGGCGAGCTGCTCGCCCTCGCCGGCATCCTCGTCGGCACCTACGCCGGCGCGCACACCCTCGCCGCCCCCGTCCTGCAGGCCTTCCTGTCCGACCTCGGCTTCCAGTCCGCCCAGGTCGCCAACCGCGCCGCCATCTACGCCATCGCCCCCCGCGCCCGCAACCGCGTCAACACCGCCTTCATGGTCTTTACGTTCTGCGGCCAGCTGATGGGCACCGCCGTGGGCAGCGCCGTGTACCAGAGGCACGGCTGGGTGGCCAGCGGGAGCGTGAGCGTGGGGCTCGTCGGGGTGAGTCTGTGCTTTTGCGCGCTGAGGGGCCCGCACGAGACGGGCTGGTTTGGGTGGGGCGGCGGTTGGGCTTTGCGGCGGGAGAGGCCGGGGCAGGATGCGGTGCGGCAAGGTGACGGTGGCGTGGCGGAGAAGGGTCGGGAGGATGAGGAGAAGGGGAACACCGAGAGGGCGTTGGAAGAGGTTGCGGGGGAAGATCAGGTGGGCAAGGAAAGGGAGGGGGGAGGTGGCGGCAATGATGAGGACGAGATTACGAGAAATATGGAGAGCGATCGGGAGAGCGATGTGGAGAAGCGTTCCACGCTTACGGAGCACAGTGTATCTGTCCGGAAGTAGCGGTTCCGGAGGGTTGGAGGGCATGGCACATGAGCTCATGGTTGTATGTTCTTTGGGGAGATGCATGACCGCATGCTTGGAGCCAGCATTTAGAGGGTGTTGGTCTGCGGAAAGCACAGCCGCTGCACTTGATTGCAGTGCGCGTAGTCGTCCCTTATATTCCAACAGAGGGGCTTAGAACACGTCGTTGTCGTTGGGTTTCAAAGCGGTCTTCGTTTTCGTGGTTCTGAGACACTGCTGACCTACTCGCTTTAACCTATTCTGTTGAACGGCACTCAGAAGAGGTGAAGACCGCTGCTTCATTGAATGTACTACCTGATAAGGTTTGTATACACGTTCACTATCTACAGCGGATGGTGATAAGAAGGATTGGGGGTAGATGATGAAGATAATGAAGATAACATGATGATGAATTGCAATGTGTAACCGGGCTTAATGAATGTTGTTTGACATATTCTCTATTTTAAAGGAGAGCAAGAAATGAGATGGATAGAGGGATAGGCTTGAAGATTCCACGTTAAAACCCTTAAAGACTACGAGGAGGAAGTCAGCCAACACTAAAACTAAAGACCGCATAGAACCCACCAAGCTCCGCTTAATCAAAGTTCCAAACGTCCCACAAAGACCAGAGCATATATTAACTCGAGCACTATTAGAGAAATAAGGAAAACAGACTTTCCACAACACATTTTCACAAAGAAAGAAAGTCCATAGAAGGAGGGCCAAGGTTAAGCCCTACGAAATGCGAGAAAGAGAAGAAAAAACATCACTTCAAGTGCCCTCCAAAAAGAAAAGTAAACCCTCGCCACCTTACCCTATCTCTCCATCTATGCTATACAAAAGATCTCACCCTACACAATAGACCTAGCACATAATTACTAACGACCAGCTCAGCACGCTTACCTTGTTTCATTCTTCCTCTTCTTCCTCCTTCTCCTCCTCCACCACCACCACCTACCCATCCTACCATCTTCTCTCATCAAGCTTTTCTCTCTATCGAGAGATATAAAAACGTCGATTATCTCTATAATATAAGTGAGTTCCTTTGTTAACTTCAACAACAAGACAGAAAACCATGAGTGGAGAAGAAAAAATAACCACGTTCTATTTCGGTATGTTGAACTTTCCCCAGAGACTCCCCCTTCTCTCTTTCTACATCAAAGGTGGCAGTAGGGGCAGTAGAAACTAGGTAAGTAGTAGTGGTAGAAGTAGCGGTAGAAGTACTTAGGTCATGTGGTATACCTTTGACCAGGGCCGGGGCGGACGGAGCGCAGAGCGCGGACGCGAGCAGGCGGGGGGTTGGAGAGAGAGAGGGAGAGAGAGAAAGTAGTTGTGCATGCACTTTTTTGGTTTTGCCACCGCCTATTGCAGACACGCTCCCCTGCGTCTTCACCCTTTTCCATTCCCCCACCACCACCCCTGCCTCTACTTCTCTTTCGCCTCCCCCTATTCTTCCCGCTCGCCTCCCGCAATTCTTTCCCACGTCATTCGCTCGCTTCCTTGCTTTAACTGCAACGACAAAAAGTAACATGCATACGAATGCACGTACGCACGCACATTCTCTCTCTCAGCCCTTCCCCAACCCCCTGTGTCGTAACTACCTCTTGCCGTCGTCAAGAAACAATTCCCTTACATCCTCCTTCCTCCCCAAACCACATCGGGCGTCAATAAACTAGTAGAGACGTTCTCGCATAACAACATATTTCCCTCCCTCTGAGTGATCCCGTTAATTTAAAAGAGTAAGAGATGTGAGAAAAAAGGAAAAGGGAGGAAAGTAAGAGGAAGAGAAACCAAGCAAACTTGAAACCATCAAAAGAAAACACAAAAACAAGCAGAGGCTTTCATAATCTAACAGCACTTGCCGCCCATGCCGGCGTTGGCGCCCGAATCGTTGACGTTGACGCCGCTGCTGCCCTGGCCGGGCGCCGGGTCGCTGCGCGCCGTGTCGATGATGCGCTTCTTGATGTCGGCCGCCAGCGAGTAAAACGCTTTGTCCACGTTGATGTTGCTCTTGGCCGACACCTCGAGGAAGGGGATGCCCAGCTCGTCGGCCAGCGCCTGCCCTTGCTCCGTCGACACCGCGCGCTTCTCCTCCCAGTCGCACTTGTTGCCGATCAGGATCTTGTTGACGCCCTCCGTCGCGTGCTGCTCCACGTTCGAGAACCAAGTCCGTATGTCTGTTGCGCCGATGCCGGTCCCTCGCGCGCCGCACATCCCCCGTAGGGAGCGGTGCGCGAGGGGCCGCGTGTCATTAGCCTTCGTTGTTCCGTTTCTTGCGGAAATGCTATAGAGGGAGGGGGAGGGGGATCTCCTTCTGTGGCTTGACCAGCTCCGCCGAAGCTCTCCCGTGAGCCGCACCGCCGCAATCGGCGACGTGCTTGTGGAGTGTGGGGCGGAGGCGAGCCAGGAAGCTCCGGGCAAGTGGACAGATATTGGAAACAAGGTGTATATGTGCATACGAGCGGGGTGGGGAGGGGGAGGCGAGGGGGCAAGGAGAGTAGACGTACTGTTGAAGGAGCGCTCATCGGTGACATCGTAGACTAGCAGGATACCCATGGCACCGCGGTAGTAGGCGGTGGTGATGGTGCGGAAGCGCTCCTGCCCTGCGGTATCCCAGATCTGCAGCTTCACCCGCTTGCCGTCGAGCTCGATGGTCCGGATCTTGAAGTCGATGCCGATGGTGGTGATGAAGGACGGCGTGAACGAGTCCTCGCTGAAGCGCAGCAAGCAGCACGACTTGCCCACGCCCGAGTCGCCGATCAGCAGCAGCTTGATCTGTGGGGGGAAACTTGAATGTCAGCATGCGTGTGTCGGGGGTGGTGGCAGAACGACGGCATCCTCGCCGCGGCGGTGCGTTGTCACGATGGCGGAGGTCAAGCAGGCGGGCGGAGGGGCAGGGGAGGGCGTGGGTGGTGGGTGGGGAGACGGACAAGGAAGTCATAGTTTCGTGTGCCGGCCATGGTTGCGGAGTCGTGGCGGGCTGCGGAGCTGGGTAGGTGGTGGAGGGAGCGTGGAGAGCGGCGGGTGCGTCGTCGTCGGCTTGATGGTCGGTGAGGGAGCTCGCGGGGGCTTTGTTTCGCGGGCTGCGTCGGGCGGGAGGGAGCGTGCGGGATTGCGGGGGCTCTCGCGGTCGCAGTCTGGTGGTGAGTGCGGTGGTTGGCGGGGGTCGTTGGTCAGCGGCTTGGAGGTTCTGGCGGGTTGTTCACTCCTGGGTGGCTTTACCCAGAGCCAGATAGCGGCATGGGGAAGGACCGCCAGCCCACGGACCCGGACCTGCATCCACCTACACACCGCCCGCCAAGACCACCGAGACACTGCCCAAGTGCGGCCGCCGCCCTGGCTGCGCCCACTCTCGCGGCCAGCTCGTGCGCAGCGCGCTGCTCTGACGTCTGGGGCTTTGTGCCGAACGCACGCTGTGGCTGGCGGGCGCACAAATGCCGGCTGACTTGGCCAGGCCGATCATACGTAGACAGGGTCCCGAGCCACGAGCCTCCAGCCCTCTTCCCTGCACCACCCCATGCTCGTACGTCTAGCGCCTGCTCAATTGCTACATGATGCTTTTGCTCCTACATGTCTATGCATCGCATGCTGCGTCGTGATGCGTGATGTCGTTTCCGGGCCTCATGAAAAATCAGGCGACGCCGCAGCCTGCTACGTCATGGGGGATGCTATGTCCGGCCCATGCACCACTACCCGCTGAGATTGCTCTTCACAGCCACTTTGCGTACGCCCACCGCATGCGCTTCACCACCTTGCGCTGCTTTGCCACGCCCGTGCGGATATCCACCAGATCCTCCAGCTCCTCGAGGAAATCATGAAACGCGCGTCCCGGCAGGACTCGGCTCGCAAGCTGCCGCAGAACGTGTACCTCACAAAGAAGCAGGCCGTGGTCCTTGTAAAAGAGCTCGCCGTACTTGGTGGGCTGCGCGTTTGTTAAGATGCGGTCGATGTTCCTGACGCACTTGGTCAGTCTCCGAGACAACGACGCGCTTCTGGATTGCTGCTTGACTTACCTGAACACACGCACGATGTGGCTGGACACCTGCGACTTTCGCACGCCCTTGCGGCTGCCAAAGGTGCTCTGCAGATATCTCGTAATACCGATGCACACCATGACGCCGGGCGTGAGGCCAATGAAGCTGTCCGTTGTTAGCCAGGCCCTCGGCACCCTTGCCGAAATGAGCAACAACTTACCCAAACAGCAGCTCCTGGCTCTTGAGGATCGAGTCAATGCCAGACATGGCCACTTCCACGTCCACCTTTGTCTTCTGGATCTGAATGAGCAGCGCCCTGATGAGGTTGCCCGAGATGGCGCCAACAATGGGCTTCTGCATGTCCTTCTCGTACGCCTTCAGCACCGGTGTCAGATCGCCCTCCCGGACGTGCTGCCGGATCTCCGCGATCTGCAGCTCGCTGAGACTTCCGTTCTCCGGGTTCTGGACCGCGAAGTCGACCACCATGCGTTCCAGACTCGCCCTGTCGCCCTCCAGACTGCGCTTGCTCATGATCGAGACCTCGCTGTCTTCGTCGTGACGGATGGTGCCAACGATCTTCTTTGACGGCTCTATTATCCAGTTGTTGAAGAAATCTATAGTCGTGCGGCCGAGATCACGTATCGACGCAAGGATTTCGTTCCGGTGGCCCATCACAATGCGGTAGATAGTCGTCGACGAGACCTGGGAAGCTAATTAGCTCGGTTCAGCAAGCCTTCTGCAACAGACTTACCAGTAGTACAGTCGCGGGCAGCCAGTAGCGGATGATGCCAGACGGTCTCCCGTGCTCTCTCGTCCTGGTCCGCAACTCGGTCTGATAGCTGCTTAAATGCGTGTCCAGGATCGTCGTCAGGCGCTCGGCCACCATGGCCGGGTTCAAGCTCAGCGCGCTGTAGTCCGACTCTTCTAGAATTTGATAATACCGATCCTGATCCGTCCTCGCCGCGACTGCGTCGTCGAAGTCGTCGACCGGCACGTGCGGATCCGCAACCTCCTGCAGCACAATGTCCATCAGGGCGATCGACCGCGTCACCGCACTCTTCCACCGATGCCGCGCCGCATCCTCGCTGTGTCCATGAGCCGCCGTCGCCGGTGTCGCCGTCGTCGGCGTGCGGAACCCTTCGTCGTGCGAGCTCTGATTGCTCAGACCCTCGCCCAGCAGCACGCCCAGCGCGTTGGCGTTGACCAGCCGGAGGCGCTTGAGCGCGCTCTGCTTCGCGCGCGCCTCGTTGCGCACCAGCGCCAGCGGGCTCAGCACCTTGCGCTGCACCTGCACCAGGCTGCGCTCACGCACCGCCTGCTGGACCAGCCCGTAGAACTGGGCCCAGCCCTCGCGGCCGCCGCCCAGCACCACGACATCGCCACCGCGGCGCCGCACGTCCTGGTACACGGCCTTGGACCACGCCCACACGCGCAGCGGGCTCGTCTGCACCGAGTAGATGGATGCGTGCCGCGCCGAGCCGAGGATGTCGTCCCAGTACCAGATGTCGTCGGACAGCGGCAGCGTCTGCTCGAGGATGGCGTTGAGCACCAGGCCGTACGTGTGGGCCGTCGCCTTGCTCAGCAGCAGCCACTCCAGCTCGTGCTCGTAGCTGGGCTCCACCGCGTCCGTCACCGAGTACCGCCGCTCCTCCGCCCAGTGCTCGTCGTGGTGGAGCTCTCCCTCCTCTTCTCCATCATCGGCTGCGGTTTGCTTGTGGGCCACAAAGTGTTGCTGGCAGGTGGAGCAGTCGTCGGCGATGCGCGCCTGCTGGAGCACGGCGCGGATGCGGTCGCGTGAGAACAGCGACTTCTTGTTCTGCGATGTCGACAGCGACTTGATCAGGCTCTGCAGGTGTGAGATGCGCGCCTGGTTCGCGTGCACGATGCCCGTGTCCGTCTGCGCGCCGGCGTCTGTTGTTGTTGCGGCGGCGGAAACCGACACACCCGCCGTGAGCGGCAGCCGGTCGAGCTGGCTGTCGATTCGCTGGACCTGGCTGCGAAGCAGAGAAGAACGTCAGAGATACAGAAACTCCAATGGCAAGCGGCGGTTGGCGGGGCGGAATCTTACTCGGCCACGAATGACATGTTGACGGCGCGGGGCAGGCGACAATGGGCGGAGGGCAGGATGTGCTGACGATGGAGAGGTAGCAAACGACAACAGCTCAGCCCGCCGCGTGCATGTTTCACAAGATTTTCCAGGGCCTGTCGCGTGTTCTTGCTCTGCGTTGTCCGTCTTCTCCACTTTCCTCTCCCAGCCACCGACCCTAGCAAAAAGCAGCCGCTGGACGTGAAGCAGTCGACGCGGGTGGCTCGTCCCATGACGTAGGCCGGCCCAGAGGGGACACAGCCATTCAGAGCGGCCAGAACGGCGGGCGGCTGGCCGGCCCAACAACCCCGGACTGCGGCCCGCCCACCGCAGGGAATTCCCCAGCTGCAACACCGCATATGCACAAGCATGTTCCTGCTCCAACCTAATCGCGCTGCATCGCCCACGATAAGATTAAGGCTTGCTCGTGCTCCGCCTAGCAAGCCCTGCTGCTCTTCCCGGATCCAGCGGTTCCGTTGCGGCTCCGGCAGGCTAGGTAGGCCGTGTCTGCCTCGTGGCCTTGCTACGACAAAGCGACATGCCAAGTGAGCCACATGGCGCTTGCCCTCTTCAGTTATACAAAAAGCCAATCAACAGCGCAACGGTCATCAGCCTCACGGACCCTTGCATGGTATGCACATACGAGTCGTCGTATTGCCGCAGGGGCTCCAGATGACCCGTCATCTCCTCTCCACGTGAACGTGCACGCGCGTCGTCATTGGCACAATAACTTTCTGCTCGGTTTATTATCATGCTTCGTATAGATGGGCGCGGGCACTTGACCATCCTGCCTGCCGTTAGAGCATCCTCAGAGTTGACATCATATGGCAACAAGACGAAATGAGGGCACTCGTGCATCTGCGGAATCCCGGACGATACACTTGTCCGAGTAACAGATCTAACGAGGAAACGCGAGGATGCCGAAGCCGCGGCTTTGCTATTCAGCTTTACCATCATATGTCGATCACGTTTGAGCCCTGTTCGCGTGGCCCAAAACACGCTCGCAACACCATGCTTACTAGTCTCAAACAGCACCCGTTTCGCAACGCCGAGGATCTGGTGAGCATCATTTATCTTCAATCTATTCACATTCATCCATCAATTCTGCCACCGAGTCCATATCAAATGTTGTATGTTCAGAATGGGGGGTATAAGCGTATCCATAGATTTGTTTGCGTAGCTACCGTCCTCTGGGCGTCATGTTGGAAAAAGTCTGTCCCGAATTCCGCTCTTTCTCTTGTGTTCTTTCCCGAAACAGGAAAACGCCTTGTTGCCCTTATCTCTGATGGCAACTAATGTTCCAAACCCCATAGCACCAAAATATGTACTTTTTTCAGAAGCTGCCTCGATAAAGGCAAAAAAGTGTCGTAAAGGAAACAGGTTCGAGAAATGGAAAAAGCAGAACAAATGGGGATATCTAAGGAGTGACTAAACACTAAGCACCGAAGGAATGAGGTAGAATCGAAAAATGAGGGTATGTAGAAGCATAGGAACTGCACGATCCTGAGGCCGTAAGTGCCGAGAAGAAAAAGAGTCCCACGAGAACACCGGCCCAAATGCTTGTAAGTGGCTTTCCAGAAGTGAAAGCATAAGGAAAAGAGAATAAGGATACAAAGTAAACGCTCCGGGTAACTCCGAAATGATTTTTATATGCATGTCCCTGGTTGCCCTACGGTTGGTCGGTACGGGCTCTGCGCTTGTTCTTGAAGCGCTTGCTGGCCGCTCTGCGGACTCCTCCTGACTTTGACCGCATGGATTGCGCGTCAACTTCCTTCTTGCCAAACTTAGCGGCCCAGTTGCCACTGATACGGGCAATGTCTTGCTGGTGCGCACGACGGCGCTCAACGCGGCGTGCATCAATCGTCTCCTGCTTGACGTGTCCGAACCCGTTGCGACGGCGGAAGCACGCGTCCATGAGAGAGTTGGGGTCAATAAGACGTCGAGGGAGCGTTTGAATGATCTGGAAAACCTCCATAGGGTCCGAGATGGCCCGGATCTCGGCCTCGCCAATCTTCAGGATGGCCAGCGCAATGCGGAACAACGTCTTGGAGCCTTCGTAGAAGAACGAATCCCACACGCGCAGGACCGTCTCGATCGGGAAGTTACCCACGAAAAGAGACATGAACCACGAAGTCATGGCGAGCGAGACGGTGGGGAGGCGAGCGGAGGTGGTGGTGACATTCGGCTCGAATTCCTTGGTATCGTCGATCTTGTTCCAGATGGCCGGCATGGACTCGCGGATGCAGTGCATGAGAACGCCAATGTCGATGTTGGCTTCCAGCACGCGGCCGTGGGTACCAGGAAGATGGACACTGGTGATGATGTCAAGCATGATGAATGCCTTCTCCTCGTCTTCGTCCAGGAAGATGAGCAGAAGACCGGCCAAGAAGTTGAGCGATTGGCAGTATCCGATTCCGGGGTTGTGGACGGCAAAGGCTTGAAGCACGCGGCGTAGCGCGCGTAGGATCGGCGTTTCACAATCCGGCGTCAGGTCGGTGGATTTTGTGTCAAGCAGATGTGCCGCGTTCATGGATGCTCTCGACTCGGGCCTGAATCTGACGTTGTCCGGGAAGGTACGGTTGAGATCGCGCTCGATGTGCTCGCGGTCTTGCTCGCTGAGCTGACCGTCGTTGACCTGCTCGACCAGTTCCCAATACAAGCCAGGGTTGGCGGCCTGTCTGGCGGGGCCTCCCCCGTAATAGAACCAGGCTGCACCCCTCCACTCGGGGGGAATACCTTTGCGAATAAACCTCTTCACCTTTTCACTCCGCGGCGGGAAGCGGGTAGGCTTGCTGATAGGAAGTCCATGCTGCCTCATGAGGTTCTGCCACTTCTTGCGTCGGCGCTCGGTGTATTCCCTGTAAGGCGCGTTCCACGCATCGTATTGCTCCACCGTGATATACTGCGTGGCCTTCTTGAAGCCATATTGGTCACGAGGAATCGACGACCCGGCCTTGAGCTCCACCTTCTTCTCCACGACCGACATCCTCGGGGCGAGCATCTGCGAAAACGTCTTGTCTGCTATCATGCTGATGGATCCCTTGGACTTGTTTGTTTTGCCCGATGCGGCTGAGCGGGCGGACCTGGCAGACCTGGCGGATCTGGCTGATTGCGGCGGCGGTAGTTGGGCGGCGAGATCTTGTTCGGCCATGATCTTGGACACTCGATCGTTGCGAGATGGGGTAACATAAGGGATTTCGTGGTCTGCAGGGGCGTCGGGGCCGAGACCTGAGTCACGGAGGCTACTTGTCGAGTGTCGTCGCACCCTTGGCGGTGTCTGAGCTTCTCCCGGGGTGGTGTTTGTGGGAACCTGAGACGCATAACCCTCGTCCGACCCTTCAGGCACATCTGCCGGATCATCCTCGAATCCCATCTCGTACATGTCAATCGCGTCCTCGACCGTCATCAACTCCTGCTCCGCATCGGTCTGCTCGAAATCCGTCTTCTCTACGTCGGTGTTCTCATAATCGGTTGTGTAAGGAGTGGTGCTCATCCCGCTTCTTTCGGAGATGATACTGCTGCGCTCGGTGCCGCTCGCGTCGACAAAGCCCGAGGAAGAGTTGGTGAAGTTCGAACGATAGCTCGACCGCATTTCCTCTCCAAGGACGAGCGGCCTGCCCGGAGGCTCCCGGCGGAGCATCGAGAGGTAACTGTCGCGGACAGTGCTCCTTCTCTCCCTTCTGTGTCCCTGGGCTGAGACCACTTCCCGCGCGCGCAGCTGGGCCAGGTTCGGAATCGACGTCGACGTCCTAAGCGTGCGCTGCGGCTTGCTGATGGTGTGGGAAGACGCACGCGGGCGAATGCGAATAGAATCGGGAAGAGGATCCACGATGTCCTCGTCCGTTTCATCGGCATCCGTACGAGTCGAAATGGGCGAACCGAGCGGCGAGGGCTGGAGGCTGTGCAAAGGGTCGTCGGTATAGGGCTTGGAGACGGTGCTCGTCTGGCGCGAGCGAGTGGAGCGAGTGGAACGGGTGGGGGAGGGGAAGTCCACGGCGGAACGAGGGATCCGGGACTCGTTCAGAGGGGAGGACAAGAGAGGGGATGCGGCTCTTTGGCGCAGGCGCTGCGAGGACCTCTTGCGCAGCGGAAGATGCGGGAGCGGCGGCGCGACGGGAGGCGGCCGCTCTGATCCTTCACCCGCGCTGGCAAGCGAGTCTCTCGAGCTGAGGGATTCCCGGGGGGTGGGGAAGCCATCCAGGCCGACTGGGGGCCCGGAAAGGATATTAACTGGGTGCATCTTCAGGCCGTTCAGAAGCGAGTGGCTCGGCGACTGCGGCGCGCTTGTCGGCGCCGTACTAGGGGGCGGCGAACGCAGGTCCTCAGGGCGGCGCTTAGGCTGCTCCCTCTTCTTGTGGTGGAGGTGAAACCCGAGCCCGAGCCCTGAATGCCCGCCATCGCTTGCAGGCGATTCCAGCTGCAGAGGTCCCATGGTCATCTGCGGCATGAGCGAATCTCCTCTGCTGAGGCCGACGCCTGCCTGTCCCTCAGATTCCACGCAGCCTGGCGTTCGGCAATGCTCTGCATTCCCTGTCTCGGGGCGGCGCGCAGAGTCGTCTGTATGGCTGCTCGGAATGGGTGCGGCTGACGGGGAACCGGGAATGCTGCGCGTGTACTGCAGCCAAGGTGGTCAAACGAGCGGCGGTGGAGGTAAAGAATGGACGGCCAGTTGCTCGCAACGGCTATGGGGCATGAGAGATCGTGGCTCGGAGGGCGAGGCGGCGGCAGCGCAGCTTGTAGCGAGCGACCCAGCGGTGTTCCGGGGAGTTAAGCAACTAGGCGTCTTGAAAGAACGCTGGCATCCGTGAGCGCTCGGGGCAGGGCGGAGCGTGCATGAACGGAGGCATCATTTCGCTCCGCTCCAAGGGCCAGGGGCGGAAATCCTCGCCGCGTGATGAGGGCGCAAGGTCGCTGCACGCGCTAAAGCTGAACTCCGTAATTGCGGATGCTGTGCGGCCCTCGCTGGCGGTCGCAGCCCGCGCGTCTAGTCTGAAGCAGCGCCCTGCCGCAGCTGTGAGGGAGCGATGGTTACAGCAACCAAGCGGTGCGGTCACCAACGGGCGGGAGCTAGCAGCATCCATTATGCCAGAGCGATGCGCCCGCGCTGGTTGGCCAGCCGCCGCCTGCGCGGCGATCCGTTGGCTGCGCGCCCAAGCCTCCGAGCCTCCGACTCGCGGGCCAAGAGCCGCGCGCTCAGCTGGCCGCGCCCATCCACCATCGACAGCTAGAAATCCTGGCTGATCCGGGATCTGCTCAGGTTGCAGCCGATGAGAGGAGCACGTCCGCCACAACACGCTCGAAACGCTCTGCCCTACCGCGGCAATCCCGGTCGCCGTTGAAACGCTTGCCAGAAAAAAAAAACCGGACGGCCGGCGCTCCTGCTGCTGGCGGCTTCTGGGGGCAGGCTCCCGGCTTGTTAATTTCTCCCAGTCCACCGCGAGGTCCGTACTGCCGCGTGCTGGCCCACGCATCCCGTCAAAACGTCAGCGGCGTGTACTTGAACGTGGACGACACCCATGTCCTCCCGACTTGGCAGCTTTGTTTGCGAGTTCCGCGCTCAACATCTGCGGCCGGATCAGCGCCAATCGCGAGATCAGCGCCGGCCGGGAGCATCTTCTGCCATGTGGCTTTTGCCGACGATTCCGATGCAACAGCCCAGTACGAGGAACAAATTTTCTCTGCATGCCGTGCATAAAATCACAGACCGTTGCACGGAAGGAGGTTCTGGATTCAAGGCGGATTAGTTGGCCTTCACGACAAATGTCCGTAGGATTCCCGAGCGGTGAGGCTGAAGGTTGTTCCTTAAGCGTCCTAAGGCCATGCGCTGGTCCTAAGCACAGCCTCTACAGTGAAATGAACCGGCGCTTCCGGACGTACTACGTAAACTTGTGCTGGGCAAGGCGGCGATGCACATGGCAGCCCGACAATGGTTTGCAGAAAGCGTCGTGTCCTCTATTCCATGACGTCCAACGGCCGGCGGTCTCGACCAACCCATGCACGTGTACTCTGGCGTGAAGTCCGTCCCATCCGTCCTGCACGTACCTGTGCCCGCAAAACTCCGGCAAAATGCAACCGTAGAAGTCCCAACATACAGATCCCGGGCCTGCCTAGTTCTTGCCCGAAGCATACCGCTTGACCCAGTCCTTGGCCGTCTTCTCGAACTCTTTCTTGTCCCTCTTGTAGACTTCGGCAATGGCGGGCTCGACGGGGTCGGCCACGTCTGGTTCGATCATCAGGTTGTGGACCATGTTGAGCACCGCGTTGAGCTTGTTCGGCGGCTTCCACTGGTCCGGGCGCAGCATTCCCAGACACATGAGGCCCTTGTCGTCGTTGCTGACATTGGGGTGGTAGATCTTCGTGTGGAAGTTGAGCACCGGCGGCTTGAAGGGGTAGTCCTTGGGAAGGGTGATGACGAGGCGGAACTGGCCGCCCTGCAAAGACCACGGGCGTAAGAATTTTCTCGTAAAAGAGAGATCAACAGGAGCACTCACGGCGTAGACGGACTGCTCGGGACCCTCGATCAGGACCTCCCACTCGTGCACGTTGGACTCGTCGACGAGCTGCACCTTCATGCTCGACGGCGGGTCGTTCGTGACCTCGGTCAGCTCCTGTGGCGGCGGGTCAGCTACCGTGGCGCACTGCGACGGCAAGATGCGGGCGGGGTGGCACCTTTGTGATACGTTTTTGCGAAGCCATGGTGTTGGGGTGCTGTCGTCGGCTGGCGCTGAGCGAGGCAGAGAACCGTGGATGATGGCTAGCTCTGGCACTTGACGAGTGGAGTCGCAGGGTCCAGAAGCTGCAGGTGCCTTGGTCGGGCTGGCAGTCGAAATTCCACTCTGATTCAGGGCGCGCACGTCAGGAAAGAGCGCCGTGGAGTGCTGGCTTTGAGCACCGTGATGCAGGAGAAGTCATCGCCGCGCGGTGCGTAGTGGCGGGGTATGCGTAGCTAGGTGAACAGCCATGCGTCAGACCCGTCTCTTCGCCGTGTCTGCGCCTTTCTCTGCCCACGCACCAGCGCTGCCGTATGCAAACGGCCGGCCACCGCTCGTCTTTGCGCTTTCACCCGCCCGCATGTCCTCCGTTCCACAAGCCCTCGTGCCGTCTGAGCGCCTGAGGCTGCAGCCCTCGCAATGTTGCTTGGAGCTTCGCGATAGATCGATAAGCCCCACTGACTCGCTACGCCTCCCTGAGACTCATCACGTCCAGCTCCTGAAACCAGCCTCATCTTCGCAACATGATTGCCAATGTCCTCCGCGCCCGCAGCCATCCTCCTACGCACGGCAGACTTACGAATCGCCGCTGCTTTCGGGGCGCTGCAGGCCGATCTGCCAGCCGCCGTTTTGCCTCTTGCGGACACCATTGCGGCGAGAAAAGGAGGATCGCTCCTAGACTGACTTGGGCGTCTGAGCGCGACTGATTCCAGAACGACGTCGAGTTCTAGCGTCGCGGGTCTGGCGGGAATGAGTTCTTCCTTTCCCCAAATTGATTATGATAGGCGGGTAATATTGGAGGTTGTCTGTGTCCTTAACATGCCTCGTCCCGAAGCCGCATACCATGGTCTCGGGAGCCGCCCCGATGAAGCGAGATGGCCATGTTCCACCGGATCTCGTCTGCAATCTTTTGAGGAGCATCAGTCAACCTGTCATGGGTATAATAAGCATCCCCACGGACCCCCAGCCCGGACTTGTCAGGCAGTTGGCAGCACGTCGCCAAGAACGCTGAGGTCAGCTGGTCTTGAGCCAATCGGCCCTCTGCCGCGACACATCTTGACAATCAGTCGGTGGGTGGTGTGCAGAACATGAAACTACTCGGGGGCTTACTAAGCCGATATAGATGCCGGCGGACTGGCGGTGGTCAGACCGATATTGGGGTTACAAGTCTGAGAGCTAGGATCCCTTTCATATTCCTTCGTTGAAGATGGAGCACTTGGCACCTCAGTCGACAGCACCCCGCCGTACACCATGCCGGCTCGGCTCGTTAGGGTGGCACAGGGGTCGCGGAACAAAGGCCGATATATCCGCACTCTCCAAGGCAGTAGCCGCCAAACTAAGCCTTCAAAGGGCTGCAGAGTTGCAAAGAGTCTCATCCAGGTCAGCTGGCATCGGGAAGTGGCGCGTCTGGATATAAGCACCCCGATAACAATGGGCTGGGGATTACGGCGTAAGCGCGTGTAGCGAGCAAACCGGCACACTCTTCGTCATTCTGCCATCGAAATTAAGCATAGAAGCGTGCGAATGTGCCGTAGGCCTGCCACGGCATGTGAGCCATCTGGGACGTACACCGGCAATCCCACGAATGGCTGGTGTCTGGCGGCGCACCATGTCCACGGGGCGGAGACAGCGCTGCAGACAGCTTGTTCAGGCTGTCCGTTTCGAATGACGCCCGCTCTCGCGGTAACGTTGGTGTTGTTTCAGGCAGCTGGAAGTCGGCGTCTCTCTTGCTGCACGGAGCGGCTGCACGATGGCGCAAACGGCGGCAGGAGAGTTTAGGGCAGCTGGGACGCATGCGCTCATGGGCGGCGCGCGCGCAGGAGAAGGGCCCGTCGGGGCAGGCGCGGAGCTGCATGAACCAGCGCAGGCGATCTGAGGCGGTCTGCGTGGGTGCTCGCTGCAGGGCATCTGTCATAGGGGAGAGAGCTGGTGCAGTGAGGGGCAGCGCTGGCTTTCCGAAGCCCCCACTTCAAGTTTCCGTGCGCGCGCCCAAGGTCAACACTTACTTGAACCCTATTATCCCGCCAGCTCTCCTGCACCGGCCCAGCATCTCTTCTTCTGACACCCCCGTCCCAATCACGCCCACCCTCACGCACTCCATCGCCCTCGCGCCCCCGCTCCGCACATCCGTCCCTAGAAGCAACCATGTCTTGGCAAGGTGCGCCGTTGCCCCTCCGCCGCCTCGCCATGTCATGCACTGACTGACGCCCTGAACAGCATACGTCGACACTAGGTACCGTCTGCCTGCGCGCCCCGGGCCCCTCCGAGCCGTCTGCTAACCGCCGCACCACAGCCTCGTCGGCACCGGCAACGTCGACAAGGCCGCCATCTTCAACTCCGAGGGCAACAGCGTCTGGGCCGCCTCCGCCGGCTTCACCGTATGTTCATCGCATCCCAAGCAATTCCCACGCCGCTGCCGCCAGCCTTGCCGCGGCCGGGGCTGGCTTCTGCACGCCCGATGCGGTGCGCGCGGGGCTCCTCGATGTCGCAATCGACGGCGCGGCCGGACGGGAAAAAGGATGGCATGAGACCACGGGGCTAACGACGATGCGTGCATCACAGGTCGCCCCCAACGAGATGGCCGAGATCGTGACCGCGTACAAGGACAAGGGTGATGCCAACGGCATCAAGGCTGTCCAGAGCAGCGGTCTTCACGTCGCCGGCGACAAGTACATCGTCCTGAAGGCCGACGAGCGGAGTCTTTACGGCAAGAAGGTTAGCGCATTTCCTCGGTCCTCATTCACCGCGCATGCTGAGACAAGCCGATTTCCAGGGCAAGGAGGGTCTTGTCATCGTCAAGACTACCCAGGCCATCCTCGTCACCCACTACCCTGAGACCGTCCAGCCTGGTGCCGCCGCCAACACCGTCGAGCAGCTTGCCGACTACCTGATCGGCGTCGGATACTAAGGGAGCATTGGTAAAGGAAATGGGGTGAGAAAGAAATCCTGCTCGGCATATGGCTTTCACGGACGATGACGCTGTTGATGTTGTAAACCTTTTAACTCGCATACTCCCCCTTGCTTGCGAGGGGTCCCGGAGCCGGCTCATAGAAGAAGCTAAAGTGTAGCGGATGTTGGAGACATCATACCGCCCTCGTCTCGGGACGTCGGGTGGTGGTTGGAAGTAGCAATAAGCAGCAATTCTTTCCTCTCCAAGTTCTCAACAGCGGTAGTCCGACAGAATGACAGTCCATCGGCCAACCAGTGCCCTAAGAGCAGTCACCACGGTGTTCTGGGATGGATCCCACTCTTCAATGGAGGCTGTGGTATCAATTCGACTACAGCATGGCAAATTCGTCTTCTGATGCCCTCGAATCTCGCAAATGTGTTGATACAAAGTTGAAGATGCAGAAATATACGTCTACCGAGAAGCTAACTATGTGATAGGGCCAAATCATATAATGCATTTGCTATCCCCTGACAAAAACATGCATCGACTATAGGGGTGATGTTGGCAAGAAAACGGCATGCCCTTCAGATCTTCACCTCAGCCAACTTCTCCACGACATGTTTATAAAACCCTGCCTGTAGCTGGACTGCTTGAACCGGTTCCTTTTCGTCAAATTTTCCACCCGTAAAACCGTCAACCAGTGCTTCTGCACCTATCAGGCATGCTCGGACCACCTGCTCCAGCACCACTCCCGCATGTGACTTTACATGGCCCAAAAGCTTGCGCTCACTGAGAAGCCGATTGCGCACCCTCAGCGTCGTAGACGGGCGAGCCTTGGGCAGGTCGATTTTGAGTATGCGGTCAATCGGTTGCCAGTACGCAATCTCGAGGAGAATGATGCCCAGTGCGTAGATGTCGAAGGTCTTCTGGAAGCTTGCAGCGTTGTCACCCTCCGCCCGGCTACCCTGGACGTCCGGATGGCGGTAGAGGTCGTACGCCGCGTTCTCCGGCGGCTTCTCCGTCAGGTCCTCGTTCTGGGCCGGGCGTGCGTAGTCGAAGCCGGACAGGTACGGCGTCGAGAGGTCTAGTTCCAACGAAAGCGGCTCGCGCTGTTCGTCATAGTAGTTGTCTGGTCTGAGGTCTTCCGGATCGAGCTCGCACTCGAAGAACAAGATGTTCTCGCTCCGCAACCCCTTGTGCAGCCAATTGACGGCGTGCAGCTCCTCCAACGCCTTCGTGACCACCTTGGCCAGCTTCGCTCGCTCGGTCAGGCTGGGCGTGTCCATCGTCCCCCGCTCCGTCGCACGCAGCAAGTCCAGCAGGCTGATGGGCTGCGTAGACGGCGGCACCGACGATGGCTTCTCAAACACGACGCCGAAACGGCAACGGTCTTCCCCGGTCTCCACGTCGATGTCGCGGAAGTATCCAAGGCATCGGGGCGCGCGGAACTGGCACGACCGGCTGTTTTCCTTGAGCAAGACGACAAGGGCCTCGATCCGCTTCACGACCTTTTGGTCTGGCTCGCCATCGAAGACACGCGGTTCGTACGTCTTCCATTCGATCCACACGCGCTTCGCCCCGAATAACGCCTCGGCCCGTCGATTCTGATCCCCGTCGTCGTCGTCGTCCAATGTCAAGGTGAATAGCACTGCTGGTAGCTCGACGTCGGTGATACTGCTCGCGGGCCCTAGCTGCAGAGCGGTTGCCCGGTCGTCGGTGAGAGACTGCTGGCCGCTGATGGCGGTTTCGAGGGCTTTGAACCGAGCCAGCTGCGTGAGGCTCCTGTTGGGCAAGCCTCTTTCTTGCGCCTCCCCTCTCACGTACTCCATGGATTCCACCCGAGACAGGGGCATCAGCGGCAGGTCCTGTAGCAATTCCTTCGCGCGAAGGGCCAAGTTCATCCGGCCCGAGCCGTGAGCGGAAGGGGAGGAGCCATGTGCATCGGATCTCCCGTTGCTGGTCAAGTTGGACCATTCGCTGCCGGCCTTGACGATCTCGACCAGCTGGTCCATCTTGTTGTTCAGCTGAATGATTTGATAACATGTCTGCTCCTGCCGCAGGTTCAGATGGGACAGCTGCTGCGTGGTGAGCAGCTCTCGCAGGAAGTCGTTGAGCCGCGACAGCCGCAGCAGCAGCGCCTCCATCTTCTCCTTGTCGAAGGCGGCCCATCGCAGGCGTTTCGGGAAGCTGCGCGCGCCCTTGGCCCAGTTCAGCGCCTTCTTCAGCAGCTCCTCGCCCTCCGGGAAGCGCGTCTCGAAATCCGTGTCGGCGGCTCGCAGCAGCGGACGGGGTGACGAGGCCTCGACGGCCGCCGCCGCTTCGTCGTCGTCCAGCTCGAAGATTTCATCGACGACGACGAACGGCTTCTTCAGCCTCTCGAGCGGGCCCTTCTTGTAGCGCGTCTCGTAGCGGCCGAACTCCAGCAGGAGGTTTTGCTGCTGCTCGAGCACGTCGTGCAGCAGCCCCTTGTCCGAGCTGCTGATGACGAGCTCGTCGTCACGCACGCCCACGCCCGCCACGTGGCCCCAGTCGAGGAGCCGGTGCTGCTCTTTCTTCAGTTGGATCCGCATGTACTTGTGCTCGGCCTCCATATTCCGAGCTTCGGTCAAGAGTTGGTAGCCTAAGGGGCTCGTGTCAACACGTAAATTACATGAAATGGAGTTCCTGCTCAGCGGACTTACCTTTCATGCATCCTGAGAAGACCTGGAAGGTCAGCGACACTGCGCCTATTCCTAGATCCATGATTTGTAGCCAATGTCAAGCCCTCTCTTTCAAAGAAAAAATCCAGAAACGAGACAAACACTGAGCGAGAGACTCAACAAAGTCGGCAGTTGTTGATCAACGAAGCACGGAGAGAAGTTAAGAAGACGACGAGGAGAAGAAGGAGACACTCGGCAGCTCAGTCAACCATCGACCCGAAGTCGCGGAGGGCGGGAAAGGGGTAGAAAAGAAAACTCGAGTGCGGCGGGGCGAGGCTGCGGTTGCATGCTGTCAAGGCTGTACACACACAGCCCCGCAGCCACGATCGCCAAAACCTCTGCAAAAGGCACACACGAGGCTCTCCCATCAGCCACTCCATTCCCCTTTTCCATCCGCCTTGACGAGGCTGGGTCACGTCTATTTTCTTTTTTCTTTTGATCTCCCCTTTGGTGTTCCTCTCTCTGCAAGTTTCCGAACAGCCGCTCGCATGCACATGCACCCCGTCCGGATCAGACTCCATGCATGCGCCACGCAGCTCTGCCTTCTCTCAGCCGCAATGCCCATGCCCCCCTCTTCTCCCTTCCTCTCCCCCCGACAACCTTCTCTGATAGAGTGATGCTGCCTCGTCCAGGCACCCTACTCATGTTCCGCATAACAGCCTCGGCCGTTCCGTCATCCGGCCCCCACCATCGCTGACCTCAAGGCTGCCTGCCCTAGTTGGCCTCCATGTCCGAGAAAGTCAGCAGACAGGGAAAGCACGCCGAATAAGCAAGAAGCTGTAGAAGTAGTACATAAGCAGTGGTTGCAGCCTGGCGAAGGAGTCGTCGTGCGTGCGGCTGAATGTATGTATGTATGTATGTATAAGTCATCATAAGATAAGCGAAGGCGGGAGCTGGGGAAAGTCCAAACGAAAAAAAACATCATCGGTAGTGATCGGCGCGGCATGCACATGCGAACTGCGTGCCATCGTCGTGCAAAGCCCTCGCCGAGGCCCCTTTCTGGATGATGATGCGTTTCTTCTCCGCAGGGCTGACGATGAGCTGGCCTTCCCAAGAGGTGACGAAACGGATCATACGACCGCCCGTCGCTCTTTGGGTCGCACACGGCATAGGTATGCGAGCCGTGGGGTGATGGGGTGACTGGGTTACCCAAGTCGTCGCGCAAAGGGCTGCCCTCGCCTCTCCCAATCTGCAGAGGGAAGGAATGCGATCGGCGTGGCTGGCCCCCGTTGTCCGCGCAGAAACGGAAGGAGAGGCCGTGGCAGCTCCCCGGGTCGATTCCCCGGTGCAGATCACGTGCTGCAGAGCTTATGTGTGTAGCTCGAGTAGGCGGAAAGGGCGTACAAGGGCAACGGGCACCGTATTGCCAGATTAGGCAATCTTTCGGCTTCCCTGTTTACCTCGATCAGCAACGGCGGGCACGACTCGTGCTTTTTGCCGGCGCATTGCCGTTGCCTCGTCATCTGTCACTTCCATGCTAGTCGGCCACGCCAGCAAGAAAAAACTGATACATTGCCCGTTTGAGGGACTTGACGTCTGATGAAGATTTTGCCTGTTATCGAGCGCCTAGACCACGTCCGACCCCGCAAGTTTCAGCCTCAGAACGAAACCCTCGAGTCAAGCCCACCATCATCGCGGCCGGTTCATCGAGATGCATCTGTAGTTTCAAGGCATCGGCCGCAATCATACGAGAAAAAGCCGCTCGAGGCTGCCAGGACCATGGAAAACAAGACCGCTCTGAAGGTCCGGGATAGCCCCACCATCATGACGACGAGCTACGCTCTTACAGACGTGTCGCCGAAGCGTTTCTGACTCGATTTCTGAGGGGGCGCAAAGACATCCGCCGTCTCAGTTCCCCAGCCGCATCATCATCATCATCATCATCATCATCATCTACAACTTGCTCTTCGCCCCCTTCTCCCCCTTCTCCTCAACAACCCTCACGACCGCCCTGCCATTGCTCAACACAACCTTGCCGCTCTGCTCGACCCTCGTCACGAAGCGAATCTGGTCCCAGCCGGCCGGGAAGCCTTCGGCAGGGCCGACGCGCCACATGTCGGTAACGAGGGTGTCGCCCGGGCGGACGGGGCTGGCGAAGCGGGCGGCGAATTCTTTGATGTTGTTGGGGTCGGCGCCGCCGAAGCGCCTGAGCACGCCGTGCGCCGTCGCGTTCCACGAGTACAGGCCGTGCATGATGACGCCGCCGAAGCCCATTTGCTGCCCCGGCTCGGGCGTGGCGTGGAGCGGGTTGTAGTCGCCGTTGAGGCTGATGTCGTGCTTTAGTGTCTTGTCTCTGTGAGGCTGTAGGAGTTGGGAGGAGCTTACCGATACAAGTGCGCCGTCTCCGCCGTCGTCTTCTGGACAAAGGTCGCGTCGGGCTTCTTGCCCTCGGGCGGCGGGTAGTTGACCGTCTTGGGACCTGCACGTGTCACCCATTAGCAAGCACCATTCATGAACAAACCGGACGAGACCACAAACTCACCCTTCGGTCCTCCCCAGCCCCCCTGCCCAACCATGAAGCCGCTCCCAATCACTCTGCTGTACACATCCCCGGTCTTCTTCTCCACCAATAGCGTCTCCGTCTCGATGACAGTGCCCGGCTTGCCCTTGTCATAAACGCCCAGCACCTTCTGGCGAATCTCAAACGTGCGGCCCTCGGAGGTCACGGGCAGCGGCTTGAGCACCTCGATCTTGCGCTCGCCGTCGACGCCGCGCTTCTGGTCGAACTTGGGGACTCCCGGGATGGGAATCGCCGACGAGCGCGCGAGGAAGTCGATGACTTCCTGGTCCGTGTGCTTGAAGGGGAGGATGAGCGGGTAGGTGGGAAAGGCGGCGAAGGAGGGGTGGAGCTCCTGTTCGTTGTCATGGTTAATCATCTGGCATCACCGGTGTTGAGGATCTGCATTGAAAAGGAAATCAAGAAAGTTGGAGCTGTTCTGGTGTTGTATGTGATTCCGCTCCGCCCATGCCATGGTAGCTCTCCCCAGCAGCGGCGGCATCCATGGCGCAATCATGCAAGCACGGGCGTAATCCCGACGGTGCGCGAGCTTGGACGGACGAAAGGTGTGGAGTGGATAATGCATGGAATAGGCAAGCAGGCTAAAGCAGCAGCTGCTGACAACAAGCGGGGCAGGCGAGAAAAGAGAGGGGGCGAGAGATAAGGGCGCTCCAATGGTACAAGCCGAAAACGAGGGCTGGCATGCAGATATAAGAATGAAGCACACCACACGTACATAGAGGAAGTGGAGCTCGTCGACGTTGACGCCGATGCTGTTGGCAAAAAGAAGCAGGTCGCGCTTCAGCCAGGCCACCTCGATCGGGGGGAACTCGAAACCGACGCCGGGACCGCTCATGGTTGGAATTGGAGAAGGAGGTATCACGAGGTGAGGGAGTGCGAGGACGTGAGGACGGCAGCAGGGCTTTGCGCGGAAAGGGGGGCAGATGTACAGGCGTGAAGCCGGAAGGCGGTTACGCGTATGACTGCGGGGAGGGCGAGGCGAGCTTCCGAGCAATGGCGCCAGAAGCTGGGCTGATGGGTGAGGATGGAGAGCTGCTCTCCTCAGCTGTATAGCCGGTATCGCTCCAGCCGCCGAGCTGCCGAGGCTGCCGAGGTCCCTCTCGCTGCTGAGCGTGAGCCTGAGCGTGAGCCTGAGCCTGCAACCACGACATGCACAGCATCATCGCGCAGTAGAGCAAGCCCGCACAGCCGCCGCGCCCGAGCCCAGCATGCGACACGGCCAGCACCCAGCACCAGCCACGCAGCTCTCTTCGTCCGAGGTTGATGACTAACGGGCCACCAACCGCTTGCTGCCAACATCGATCAGCGGCCGATTTAGCTCATGATGCTAGCACCGCCGTCAGGCCGCACGCTAGCTGCCTGGCTGCTGCCGGCTGGTGGCCGCATCCTTCGAGAAGGAAAAAAGCGCACAAGAAAAAGTCGCGTCGATGCAAGACACGCACGCACAAACGGCGGGCGAAGCGCTAGCCAGCGCCAGCCAGCACGCCTGCAAGCCAGCCCAACGCCCCTAGAAGCCACACATACAAACCCACCCACCACCGTGGTGGACCCACGGACCTCCGTCGGTAGCCTATCCATCCCAAAGCCAGCCGCCAGAGCCACTAAGCCCTGAGCCCGCCCCGTCTTTTTCTTCCTTAATAAGAACACGCTCGCGACATGGAAACGAGGCTAGCGAAAACCCGTCGACCACCCATGTCGTCCCATGCCCTCCACCGCCCGCAAAAGCCCGCAATGCCCAATCGCCCACGCACTGGCGCCGGCCAAGGGACCCGCGAATGACCCCTCCATTCCCCCGTACCGCCCGCAGCTCGTCTGAAAAATTTCACCACCACAGCCCGGTCCCCTAGGGTCCCACAAGTACCGCAGCCGGCGCAGCATACATCATCCTGCACCACATTTGTGGAAATCACATCACAGGGGCCTAATTTTGACGTTTGAACCGCTGCTTGTTGCTTCCGAACCCGAATCATGTTCATTTGTGTGGTGCCTGCTTCCAGCGCATTTCTGTTGTGCTGCCCGTGGGCCTTGCTTGCTGATGCCTTTGTCCCGCGCCCGCCGACGACTACGAATGATGTATGTACACGATACCCTCCACGCTGTCCCTGGTTTTCGGTTGTGCTTTCTTGTGGTCAAAAGCAAGAGAAAAACGCAAAAAGGATACGCAAAGGACCAGTAGACCAAAAATCGGAGAACCATACGACAGAAAAACATGCTATGATGCTCCGTCCCATGCATGCAAACGACGAGTGAAAATAGAAATAAAACAAGACTACGAGGGGCCGACGGGTAAAGCGAAAGAAAAGGAAAAGAAAACAATTAACTCCAGCATGCTACCGAGAGCCACGGTTGCGTCCGCGCGCGCATACAATGGGCGTGCTGGCTTCGAGTGTACATGCGCCTGCCCAGCAATGGCGCACCGGCGGCTCCCGGACACTTGCGGTGAAGGCCGACCAGCGTGCAGACGTGTCTATTAGTTGCAGCCGGCCCGACCTCACAGGAAGCATTTGCGGTCCCCCTCCCAGCCCGCACTCGCTGGTGATTGAACGAGCGCTGGGGTGTCGCAAACGGCCAGAGAGCCTGTCGTCGTGCTGTATTCCTTGAATAACCGGAAGTCCGCGTCGAAACAACTTTTTAAAGTGATCCAATCTCGTGAGACCCGACCTGCTGGTAATCAACAACGCTCATTGCGCCCGCGAGGCGACGAGCTTCAACGGGCCAAAACGTGCACAAAGTTCGCTCCGATTTCACCCGGCTTGACAGGATCGGCACGGCTAGCGTGCCTTCACGCCGCGAGATCAGCATCAAACCTCGAACCCGGCGCCGTTGTGGTTGTTGAAGATGGAATCGTCGTGCTCGCCGCTCGGCAGCACCCCGCTCATGCGTTCCGTCCGCGTCGGCGGGTGAGCCTTGTCCCACTCGGGGTTCTGCAGTTGCCCGTCTTCCTCCATCTCGAACTCGCGACCGCCAAAGTGCTCGTCAATGTGGTTGTCGTCCACGAACGTGAACCCCTTGAAGTTGGCCTGCATCGTAGGCGACAGAGGCGTCGACGCCGGGTTCATTCCGGCTGCAAGGGCTGCTGCCCGTGCGTTGAGCGACGTTGCCTGGTTCAGCGCGTTCGTGAATTCAGGGTCAAAGTTGGACGTGTCCAGCTCCGACTTCAACTTCGGCTTGAACGGCGGGACGAGGTTCTTCTTGGACAGGGCATCCCAGTCAATGTCTCCGAAGAAGGGGTGTGCCTTGAGTTCCTCGGCGTCGCGGTTTGCGCCAAGGCGGTGCTTGGGATTCCGGTTGAGCAGGCCCTTGACAAAGTTCCGGCCCTCGGTGCTGAGCGCATCGCGAGGGAAACGCACCTTTCCAAAGGCGATGTTCTTGTACATCTGCTGCGTGTCCTCGGCGTAGAAGGGACTCCAGCCGCAGCACATCTCGAACACGAGAACACCAAGCGACCAGAAGTCGACCATCTTTGTGTAGCCATGCTCATCCAGCAGGACCTCCGGTGCCAGGTACTCGGTCGTACCACAGAAGGTGTTAGTGGTGTCGTTCTCCGTCAGGTTCGCCTTCGACAGGCCGAAATCGCAAAGAGCGATGTGTCCGTTGGCGTCAAGGAGGATGTTCTCCGGCTTGAGATCTCTGTAAACGATGTCGTGTTCGTGGAGATGCTGCAGCGCCAGGATGAGCTCGGCAATGTAGAACTTGGCACGTGCTTCGTTGAAACGCCCTTCCTTCTGCAGGTGCCAGAAAAGCTCGCCGCCAGACATGTAGTCGGTGACGAGGTAGAGATCCGTCGGTGTTTGGAAAGAGAACTTCAACCCGACAATGAAAGCCGAGTCGGCCATGGCAGTGCGGACCAGGATGTTGCGCTCGCCAAGCGTGTGTGCGACCTCCTTCTTCTGCACAATCACCTTCTTCGAGAGAACCTTCATGGCGTAAATCCGGCCAGTGTCTTTCTTGCGGACCTGGAAGACTTGGCCGAACGTGCCCTTTCCAATGAGCTTCAAAATCTGGAAATCTTCCGGACCATAGTGCTTCTTCTCGACCTTCTGGAAGTCCACCCGCAAGTGGATCTCTCCGGTCACAAAGTCCTGTTCGCCTTCCCGAGGTTCCAAATGGAACCAGGCATCAAGAGGCTTCTCGTACTCGACCAGGTTGGGGCAGAAACGAACGTGGCCCAAAAAGGCCTCGTTGTTTGATTTGTCGTAGACGGAAACGTCGATCTCAGCGTGGTCGCCGACGACGTCACTGCCGAAGGCATTAGTGGAATTTCAGTGGGGATTGGCGGAGTCGGCGCTTACAAAACGGCATTGTGGTCCCACTTGGGATCGCTGATCTCATTACGGTCCCTGGACTCCTGAGGGTTCCATCCGTGGTTGCTGCTTTGCCTGCTCCTCATTGGAATCGCCATGGCTCTCCCGGAGTCACTGTCCGTGCGCATCATAGCCATCGATCCTCTCGGCGGCTCCTCTCCCTTCTTGGGGCCATCTGAAATATCCTCGGCCCATTGGAACTGGCAGACCACATAGGGATCGGTGCTAGGCCGCAACCCGCGACCCTCGGTGATAACAACAGACAGCTTGCCTTTGGGCGCGATGACGCCGGTGTTGGAGCCTCCAGTCGAGCCGCTGCTACGGGCAGACTGCGGAGGTGGAGGTTGGGGTTGGGGGTTTGAGGTAACCTTTCCTTCCTGAGACTGAGTCCGTGGCGTTTGCGGCGGAGTGTTCTGAGCACCACCCACGTTTTCAGTTAGCGTCTTGCCCTCCTCATTCGGCGATGACGACTCTGTAGAACACCGGGAAGCGGAGGGGGTGGCAACGTCAGAGTGAGAGAGGGTGGTCGGCGGGTTGCTTGGGGCAGTGCTCGAAGGAGTCGAGAAGTGTGCAGCAGGAACAGCAGTCGTGGTGGTGACGCTAGACACGGGGTTGGAGGCCGCAAAAGTCTGTCTTCGTGGGGTGGACGCGGAAGAAGAGCAATCGTTCTTGTCCTCGGCAGACTGTGACAGCGAAGGGGAAGAGGGGCCGCTCGTGGATGTGCTGTTCTCGCCCTTGCTCACTCTGTGCAGCGAAGATGCAGAAGAGGCTGGAGGCGTAGGGTAAGAGAAAGAAGCATCGCTCTGCGGCGCTGATAAGCGCTCATGCGGCAGCAGTGGGGGAGAGTCGTCCTCGCCACCCGCCTGCTTGCTCGGCGAGCTCGGCGCAGTGGGAAGGGCAGCAGCGCCCACTGCCGGCTCTGGAGCTGGCCCTCTCTCCACGCCTTCACCGCGCTGCGCATCGCTGCTATCTGAGGGCTCTTGGGGCTCTGAGGGCTGGGCAGAGGCAGAGGGGCCGGACAGCGACGTGCGGGGACGGAAGACCGAAGGAATCGGGGGGAGAGAGGAACGAACCTGGCCAAAGTAGCTGAGGATGCCGGGCTGTCGCTTGTCGGTCGGGTCCGGACGTGGTGTTTCGATGCCCGGGGGCGTGGAGCTGTTGGAGCCGATGTGATCGTGATCGTCATCGCCGACTCTGTTGGAGGCGACCAGGCGGTTAGCGAAGCGCATAGCGAGGAACGGCATGCGGAGGGCGAGAGCGCTGGGAAGAGCGGTGCAGGGCGTGGTCTCGCGGTGACGGCAGCGCGCAGTCTATTTCAAGAAAACCGTGTGTAACGCTATTGGCGGGCGAGAGCTGGTCGAAAATCGAACGACCCTCGTCCTCTCCCGCAGCCAGCTCGGCCCGATCGGTGCTGGTGCGAAGGGCTGGCAAGCGAGCGCGCCCCAAGAGCAGCGCCCGCTTTGGGATGTGCGACTCACCTCTGCATCATGGCCTGGCGCAGCAGGTCGGTGGCCGCGCTGGGAGCATGGTCGTGCGTCGCCATGGTGGTCCAATGCCGCGGCGGGCGAGGAGGGCGGAGGGCTGGGGGCGCTGGGGGTGGTGCTGCTGTTGGGCCCGGCAAGACGGCGTCGTCGATCGACAGCGTCGGTACAGCGCTCAGAGACTTGGAGCTCTGCAGATGGTGACCCGGGCGGCGGGCGTGGAAGGCACTCAGTCGTCGGGATAACGGGCGTGGTAGGCGAAGTGGAAGGTTTTCTGCGCTCGCTGCTGATGCTTGTGCGGCCGGGCGCTCATTTGCAGTGTGCGGGTGGGAGGGCGGTGCGGAATTCGAGGACGCGGGCGGCGTCGCGGCTTTGAGAGGTACTAATGGCAGCGTCATCTTCGCTCGCGTGGCCGGCAGGACAGCCCAGGGAGCCAGTGAGCCAGTGCGCGAGCAAATGTCCGGCCGAAGAAAACGACCGATGCCTTGTCCCAAAGCCTATTGGGCGCTAGGTCAGAGGCCTCCGAGTCGGTGGGGCTGATGAAGACAGCCCGGCGTGGGCAAGTGCGCGCGGGCTCTCCACCACCGCGTTGCGATAAAGGCGCGAAAGACGTAAGAACAAGGCGCCTGAACCACCGCGCCCACCGTTTAATGCAGGGTGCGGCCCACAACGCTGACCGCTTCCCCTGGCATGCATCCAGCGCCGCCCATGGTGACTTCACGCGCCACCGCTTTGGGTGGCCATGGCCATGCCAGCGCCCACCCACAGCAGCAGAAACCACCGCCGTGGGCTGCGCTGACCGGCGCTCGCTGCGTCGCTAATCAAGGAGCGCTGCTGTCACGCCATGAATTGTTGCACAGCTGGGACGGATCGTCAAGCATCGCCCATCCTCGTACAATCGCCTGCAGCTAGTCCAGCCGCGCACCAGCCTGCACATCCAGCAGCCAGCCAGGCAGCCAGCTACGCCGCTCAACTCGCATTGCGCCGCCGCGCCCGCAGCCAGCTGCTCCGGGCGGCTGCAGAAGCACCCGCAGAGCTTCCCGCCCGCGCCGCGGCGTGCGTGGGCGCCGTGTTTGTCGAGAAGCTCTCCTGCAGGATGCGTGCAGCGGCAGTCCAGGCTATGACGCAGTGCAAATCCACAGACATGTGATTCCTGGGATCGCGAGTAAGGCATCGTGAACCGCCCTGGTGGCGCTTGCCCGCGGCGGCGCCTCCGAGCGCTGACTCAGCCGCCGATAAGATAAGATCCAGCTCCGCATCGGGCGTGGCGCCGACCGTCGCCGTGCTGCGGCTGCGAGTTGCTGGCCGGCCGCGTCTTGACCAGCATCGCGCGCGCGAGCAACAGGACGCACACCATCGCGACCACCCGCGTCCCGCGCCTCACCCACACGCCCAATCTCGCCGGTCGCAATGCCTCCCCGGCGGTCGCGCGCAGCCGCCGCTGCCTCAACTCCCATTAGTGCGCTCGACGCCACAGCCCTTCATCTTTTCACCCAGCTGACCGTGCTCCAGGAACGCCCACGCCCGCCGTCGCAGAGTCCGATGCAGAGCCTCAGGAGTCGCCAGATGAGACGCCCGCCGAGCAGGACGCGGATGATGATGTCGCCACGCCCGCGCAGGATCCAGATGACGAGGCCGAAGCCGAGGCAGAGCCCGACCCTCCCTCAGAACGTTCATCGCCCGTAGTACAGCAGTTCCCGCGCAAACGCCGCCTGGGACGCCCGCCCAAGAACCGCCCGCCAGACTGGGACAATGCCGACTCCAACAATGACAACGACTCGCAAAGGGGCACGCCGGCCAAACGCCGTCGCGGCCGCCCATCCACGGGCGGCTTCAGAGGACGACCCAGAGGAGGCCCGTCGCACGTCACGCGCGTCCCCATTGACAAAGAGGGAAACCTCATGGATGTGGTTGACGATGAGGTTGCACTGCCCGAGGACGCCGAGGGAGAGCAGAAGGTCGACAAGATGGGCAACTTGCAGGGTGGTAGAGACTACCGCGTGCGCGTCTTCACCATCACTGGCCGCGGAGAGAAGCTCTACATGTTGTCCACTGAGCCGGCAAGATGCTGCGGCTTCAGGGACAGCTATCTGTTCTTCACCAAGCACATGCAACTGTACAAGATCATCGTCAACGAGGAAGAGAAGCGCGACCTGATCGACCGCGAGATAATCCCGCACTCGTACAAGGGACGTGCAATCGGTGTGGTCACTGCCCGCTCGGTGTTCAGGGAGTTTGGCGCACGAATCATCATTGGCGGAAGGCGAGTCATAGATGACTACTACGTGAAGGCGGCGCGGGAGAAAGGTCATGTTGAGGGTGAACTCGCGGATCCGAACGACAGACTGCCCCCTCCCGGTGAGCCGTACAACAAGAACCAGTATGTCGCCTGGCATGGTGCTAGTGCAGTCTATCATACAGGCGGCCCAAGCGTCCCGATGCCCAATGGCAAAGCTGTACCAGGAAAGCGAAGGATCAATATAACGTCTGCCAACTGGCAGTTTGAGCACGCACGGGCTGCAAGGTAAGACCGCCTTGCGCCTCTGTTTGGGGCTGAAACTCAACGCTAACAATGCGTAGCCGCTTCAATTCGGCCCTTGTGGCTGCTCGGCGCACTAATGTCGAGGGCGTATACGATCCACACACGAACCAGCTGCACTATCCCAAGATCATGCAGCCAACTCACGCCCGCTGGGAAGAGCTATCTGTCACAGATGATGACGCTGAAGACGACACAACGCTTACGCAGAAGCGACTTGCGAATGGTGCCTCTGGTCTTACCAATGGCACTTACACCAACGGCGCCACCAACGGGACCGTAATTGCGAAACGGTCCGGGAAGACCGCCTTCGAGCCGGTCCCTGGCGTTGTTGCGCGCAATTTCCTCATTGTCGACACCTATTTCGAGTCTGCACCAATCACTGGAGCCGGAGTGCCGGGCCCCGACGGTGACTTCCACGACGTAGGCGTGAACGGGCTTCCAAATGTCAACGATGAGATCCTTGCTGAGTTGCCTCCTGAATGCCGGAAAGCACTGGACGAAGCGAAAGAGCAGGAGCAAGAATGGAAGAGCAGGTGGCATGGTGAGACTGTGGATGGCTGCAGGAAAGAACTGAAGATTGGCTTTACTGGCGTGCCGGTCTGATATGCCACGGTGCAACCATTTTAGGGGGGCCGAATATTTGGGTACGGACGGATTCACTTTGGCGTTCTGATGCCCTGCGGGCGGCGGGGAAAGCAAAACGTACTTTTTTCTTTTTGCTAATGATTAACGGGCATTCAATATCCCCAGATCGATGGGTGGTGTACAACATTCAAGCTTTCTGTTTTGCTATCGTGGGGAGAACAATAGGGAAACCCATCGCGAAGTTTGTTGTTGACGATGCTGGACGGAGTACCGTCATTCTGCTGATAGAGTTGTTAGGTATGCGAAGCCGACGAAAAAGGACTGTTCACCATACCTTCTGATATCATGCGATTCATATCTCCTAGTGGCATTGATAAATGTGGACAGAGCCAAGAAAGGGTATCGCTCAAATATCGC
Organism: Diplodia intermedia; assembly: GCA_021495925.1. Taxonomy (NCBI): domain Eukaryota; kingdom Fungi; phylum Ascomycota; class Dothideomycetes; order Botryosphaeriales; family Botryosphaeriaceae; genus Diplodia; species Diplodia intermedia. The sequence continues at coordinate 26,241 of JAKEKT010000096.1, read as the reverse complement.
GTACCAAACGTTTGTCCCAGTCACGCTACGTGCCTTGCTCTATCTTTGAAGTCCCACACATGCCAGAATTATCTTCACTCTCTGGGCAGACACTCCAGGTCCAGTCTGCGATTAAGGCAATGGCCACTTCCTCATGGTCTTACAGTGACACCACCTTCTAATGCCTTCCCGGCCGCCAACATCACCCCCCTCTGGTCCTCTGACCCCGTCTAATGGGCCACCGCCATCAGAGATTCCAACTTCATCCGACCAACCCCGGCTCCGGTCATGCATTGCATATCTAGCGAAGCCCTCACAGATTAAAACTTGCCCGTGTGCTGGAAAAAAATGCATGGCAGCTGGGCATTTGTGGGACTTGGCGGACAACACGGCGGTAAGCACCCTTGCAGATAAAGGAGAAGGAAAATTAGAAAAGTAAGAAAGGAAAAGGGCGGAGGCTGCTTTCGGTCGACAGAGGTATGACGACACGCACACAAAGGTCCCTTATGTCCAACGGCCACTGACCTTCTCTCCTTCTCCTCCTTCCATCAGATGCAAGAGTTAGACCTTTGAAGCCCTTTCGCGGTAGAGGAGAAAGAGAGAGAGAGAGAGAGAGAGAGCGCGCGCGGAAGCGAGGACGAACAGCTATTCGCAGTTGCTCCAGCTGAAGGAGGAAAAGCAACGCCGCACCCTCCAGACAAAGCACCGAAAGACTACGGCTGCTTCTTCCCGGCCCAGTATGGCTTCTGTCAACGAAACGACATGCCCGCCGCCGTTCATATCAGATGCGGACTTCCAGCGGGGAGGAGGATGTAGGTGGTGCCCATCTCCTTCATCCGTCGTCGCCACTCACCACCAATCCTGCTCTAGAGAGGACGAGGGACGATAAGGAGATCAAAAGCTAACTGAACCTCTTCAACCCCGACCACAGACATCGAAGGCCGCTTCTGCGGCATCAACCCGAGCGCAACCCCGGGCCAAAAATGCTGCCTGCCGTGCCCGGTGCAAGACTGGGTGTACCCGGCGGACTATGTGCGCAGGCTGAAAGTGGCCAACTACGTCGGCATCAGCTCCGTCGCGCTGTGCGGGCTGCTCCTCGTCTCCTTCCTCGTGCTGCCACCGAGCCGCAGCAACCGGCACTACCTGACCGTCGGCGTCACGCTCGCCATCACCTTCTTCTCTGTCCCCTTCGTCGTCCCGCTCGGCACCGACCCGGCCATGTGCCACGACCGGATCACGCCCAACGGGCAGGGCTCGGACGCGTCGTGCGCGTGGGCCGGCGCGCTTCTGCTGCTCGGGGCGATGGGGTCCGCGCTGTGGAGTGAGTAGTAACGAAACAACAGATCCTACCTTCCCATCAGTTCGCAACGGTGTCCCCATCCAACGCCATCTTCTACCACACACGTCTCCAGGCCACTGTACTGACGAAAGATATCCGTATCAGTCCTTTTCCGAGCCCTCTGGCTCCACCTGCGCGTCTGCTGGGATATCGACCCGGGCCGCCCGTTCATGATCCTCTCCATCTTCGCCGGCATCGTCGTCCCCGTCGCCTTCACCGCCGTCAGCATGACCGTGACCGGCGTCTCGTACCGCACAGGCCTTGTCTGCTTGCCAAACCACAACAAAGCCATCGTCACCTTCTGGGCGTGGGAGGTCGGCTTCGCGGGCGCCGCGTTGCTGGTGCAAGGGGTCACGACCGGGTACTGCCTGTGGGTGTTCCTGCGAGTTTTGCTTCGGGGGAAGAGGGGAGGCGGTAGTGAACGTGGAACTATGATGCTGGCAAGTAGTGGTAGTGGTCCCGCGCATTCCAGCCTCGCAAGCGAGGGATCGGGGCTGTCGGCGGAGCGGCCGCAGAAGACGTGGCGGCAGGTCAGGCGGATCATGCTGCTGCAGTGGCGGCAGATAGCATTGACGGTGGTGATGGCGGTCGAGTCGCTGTTCTACATCATCGTTTTCGTGGCGCAGGACACGCGGTTCGGCGAAGTGGCCGCCAAGGCCAACGAGCCGGAAGCGAAGACGTGGAGCGCTTGTTTGGTGTTGACGGGTGGGAACAGGGCCGCCTGTCTGCAGTATGCGGAAAAGCTGGCCATCTCGCAGGATTTGGTATTGGGATCGCTGCTTCTGGGTTCGGTGAGTACCCTTATAGCCCTCTATCCCTGTACTTCACAACTGACCCACCTCTTCCAGCTCATCGGTACTCAGAACTTCCTCCTCCTGGCCAAATCAAGCATCTTCCTCGGATGGTGGGAGCTGCTTGGCCGCCCTTTCAGTCGCTTTGACCGGCGCGGTTCCGACCTCCCCTTGACCTCCCTCAAACCCCCAGAAAAGCCAGAGGGGCACCAACTTGGACCCAACACTGCCAAACCCAGCACGGCCAACACCCAAGATTACGGCGCCAATGGCACCACGCCCCTCATGGCAACCCACAACGCCGCCGCCCCCTCCAGAGCATCCATTCTTTTCGGCGGCGGCCACCGCCTTCCGCGCTCGCGCTCTTCCCACCGCAACTCGTCATCCACCACCTCCTCCAGCAGCCTCCACGGCATCGCCGTCGACATGCCGCCCGTCACGGTGAACAACCCGTACAAACTCTCCCTCCCCTCGGAACGCGCCGCCTCGCAGGGCACCAACCCTGCCGAGCGCGCCCGCCTGGCCCGCGTCGGCGACATCGTCGACCTGCACAACCTCTACGCCACCGACGTCCGCGACGACAGGCAAGCCTTCAACGCCGCGAGGCCGGCGACGCCGCCGCCGCCGCCGCTGCCGCTGAACATCGCCAAGTCTCTCCCAAGAACGAAGAGCACAGCGACGACCGGCGGCAAGGGTGGTCCGGCAACGTCCGCCGTCCAACCCCCCATGGCGACCTCGGCCGCCTCCCTCTCCCTCCCCTCCCGCACCCCTTCGCCCTCGTCCTCCTTCTCCTTCTCCTCGTCGACCCCTCCGGCCCTCCGCCCCGGCGTCCGCGCCCACGACAACGCAGCGCCACCACCGCCGTCATCATCCTCGTTGCCACTCCAGCCAACCGCCTCCTCCACCCTCCTGGCCCGCAGTGCGACCGTCCGCACCCACCACCCCGCCCCCACCCCCGACTTCCTCCGCCCCAGCCGCAGCATCGGCAACCTCCTCACCCCGACTACCGCCGGCGGCGGCGGCGGCGTCGCCAACAGGCACCGCCTCCCCTCCTGGGTGCGCCGCGGCGGCGGCTCGTCGTCGACGACGGCGGACTTGCGGGATGCGATGAGGGGGAGGGGCGGGTTGGCGCTGCATCCGGTGCGGGCGGACGACGAGTTTGGTACCGGGGGGCTGGGGAGCGGCAACGGCAACGGCGGCGGCGAGGCTGAGAGCGGCGTTGGTGTTGGGAGGGGGAGGAGCGGTGGTGGCGGCGGCGGCGCTGGAGACGAGGCTGCTGGTATGGGTGGTGTTGGTCGAGTGATGGCTGGTGGCAGGACGAGCGGCGGTGATGCGGAGAGGAGTGGTGGGGGCGCAAGAGGAGGTGAAGGGGCGGCGGGAGGAGGAGGTGTGGTCACGACGTTGAAGGAGATTTTGGATCAAGGTCCCGGCAGAGCTTGATCAGGATGGGGGGGAGAACGGGGGAAACGTCATGATGAGTTGGGAAAACGGCCGGCTCCACGTGCGGCGTCGTCGTTCGCCCGTAGATCTTGTTGTTGGCAAAGACATCAGAGCAGGAGCGTGTGGAGTGGGTGGTTGAGGCGTGCGGGGAAAGAGAGTACGTACCCACCGGTGCCCGTTCATACCTTCCTTTCCTGGTTTGAGACTGGGGAACAAGCAGCTCGACTACTGCTAGAGGCATCAATCCAATGGGAACCTAGTTTTCCCCCATCTCCTACAAACGTAAATCGTGCTGGCATGTCGTCAAAGACAGCGCTCGCCACGAATTCTTGGCATCATACAAACCGCCATGCGTGGTGGTCATCGGCCAAAAGTGTTGTATGTAGCGTCGATCACTCCCTCCATTCAGATGCAGCTCACCAGAAAGAGCAGCAACAGGCCGACTTCCACCCCCACCAAACCCCCACCATCCAGACGAACGAAACCGCCCCTTCCTTGGCCTGGCGGCGGGAGGAAGTAAAGGGGGAAAAAAGGGCAAAAGCCACACCCGCCGCATTTCTGCCCGAACCCCAAACAACAAAGGGACACTACCACCTACTGCAGTAGAGAAGAGCGGGCAAAACCGCTCCGCACAACGGCGAACTCCCCTTGTGTGCCGCGAACGAATTGGGGCCGCCGCGTCACATCACCCTGCAGCCGAGCTATTTTCGCCATTGGAAGAAGTAAGGATGCGAACCGGCTTGCGCCGGCCGCTTCGCGTCAACCAAAAGTACAGTACCATTACTGGCATGCCGTGCATGACCACACGCGACGGCACCCGTGAGAAAGAGACGCGGCCCGGGCGGAGCGCTGGTAGCGGACGGGAGAGTGGTGGGAAATATTCGGGCAGCGGCGGCGGGCGGCGGCCTGCCTGACTGAACAAGGGACGACGAGTACGAAGTATGGCGGCGGCGCGGGCGGCCGGGCGAGGCGCAGTCCGGACGACTCCCCAAAGCTCCCCAAAGTTTGCGTGGCAGTGGCAGTGGCAGTGGCAGCAGTGCAAGGCACAGCACGGCACGGCACGGATGGATGACCGTCCGCACGAGAACGATGGCAATAAAAAGAACACCGACAAAACGGGGCTTAGCACGCAATCAATCCATGCAACCTGTCTCTCTCTCACACACACATCAAAATTACACACACGTGCGCAGCTTGGCCGGCCGACTCGCACATCCCACACACATACGCGAGCAGAAGCAGGATTCATCAGCCCGATCGACGTTCGTCGGGCTGAGACACGGACGATCACCCCTCGGTTCTACCGGTGGTCGAGAAAGTTCCAATCTCCCTTCGATGCTTTCTGTCGACCAACGCTGCCTTGGTCCGGAGATGAAGCGCTCAATGTCGATGAAACACCATCATCCCTTTGACGTCGTCTGCATCACGGGCTGCGACGGCAAGTTCCCGCCAGGACCGAGGGTCCGTAACGCGGACATGGCACAGACACATCACATGTAACAATCAAAGCAGTCAGGGTTTTGTGGTGCGCCTCCCGCCGGCTGCCCGGCAGGAGGCTCAATGTGTTGTTTTGTATTCTCAAGTGCTTGTGTAGTGAAGCAGTCTGTCTTTCGGTATGGCTTTTTTGTGATTTTTTCCTTTTTTTACTTTCGGTCAAGTCAGTGAAAAAGAACCCAATCCCTGCCCCAAGCATTCGCTGTAATGCCGTCACCGTCTTGATATGTTCCTGAATTAATTCCAAGCCAAAGAAATAAGAAAGAAGCCGAAAAACAAGTGGGCTCTGTGGTTTGGGTATTTGCAGCGTGCAGTAGTCTGTAGGATGAAAGCCCTCCTCCGGCAACCATCGAATGCCATTAATTACAATCAAAGCAGAACGAATCGAACCTCCCAGCCATGCAGAAAACTCGAGGTGTGCCGAAGAATCGATCAAGTAAAGTCGTAAACGTGTAGAAGGTGTAAAGGCGAATGACCGGAGGATCGCCCAGGGTCGAAGGAATGGAGGCGGTCCCACTAGGTGTCGCGGGGCCGGCGACCGTCCGCGATGGAGAAGAAGAGCGCTAGGCGCGCCTGAGCCAAAGCCCAGACCGGCTGCGAGGCGCGGCGCGAACAGCAGATTTTTAAGGGCGCAAGAATGATGCCGAGAAGCCCCCGAAAGCAGAAAAAAAACAAGCAAAGATCCCAGCCAACACCCTTCCGGTAATGCCTTCCGCCAGCCAAGTCCGTAGTCTAGTCGCTGAAGAGAATTCAACGAGAATGAAAAAAATGCTGCAAAGGATGCAGCCCGCAAGAAAATGAGAACCTCGTCAAGGAAATCTATACAAGCCAGAAGCCAGGCGCGATTTCGGGACGGATGCGTGCTTTCGTGAAAAACCAATGGGGGGGAAACGCGTGCCGGAACTGCAACAGGAAATCCGAAGTGTAGATCCGCGTCCGCTGGAGCGTGTCTTCGTAGGGGAAACGCGCGCAGGGTATCCCCAATATGAACAGTAAGAAAAGACTAAGAAGGGGGAATCAGGAAATGCGCAAGTGCTTTTGTGTGTCGATCCCCGAGAAACTTTTCCGTGCCAAATCGGTGCAAGCCAGTGAAGAAACAAGATAATGTGTCATGGCCGCTGGTCAAGTTCCAGCTGCCAGACAAGCGGTGCCCACGGATCGTCCGATGGTGCAGATCGTGGCTGCATTTACGCCGTGACCGACTGAGGACCGAATCCGGGCGCCATGAAGTACGAAGGGTGCTGGCGTGCGCAGTAGAGGCAGCTGCAGCCGGCACCGTGGCCACCCCACATGTGCTGTCCGTAGTGGGCGTACGCGTGAGGGAACATGGGCGCCTGCTCCTGAGGACTGGGCAGCTGGTGGAAGGGAGGGAACCCAAACACGCTACGGCGGGCGTAGCCATCCGGGGGCGCCCAGGTGCCGGGGCCGCCATAGTACTCCGGAGTGTGCGGAGGGGAACGCTCGTTCGCGGAACGTGAGACGTGCCAAGGGTCGAACTGAGTGTAGCCAGGCGTGCCCTGCTGGGAGAAAGAGTCGCACGAGGACAGTGACTTGGCGTACGTGCACTGGTTGGACACCGGTGAAGGCAGCTTGGGCATCGAGCGCAAGCGGTTGAGGTTGCCCTGAACCCTGGTGTTAATGGGAGCCAACTTGGTCGTGTTAGCGGCGCGAGCGGCAACACGGGCCTCGTACTCCTTCCAGTGGTCGAGCCAGGAGTTGAACCCGCGCGACTCGGTCGGCTCGCGGTGGAGGTTGTAGCCAAGGGCAACAAGCCAGTCCCTCTCGAGCTGGTTCAATTCCGTGACGCTGATGCCACTGACCTCGGACCACGATCGATTGATGAACGTGTTGTCGTCGAGGAACTTGCTTCCCAGCATCAGGGCCGTGGTCAGGAACCTGTAGACCTGCGAATCGCTGCTCTTGAAGGGCGTGCCCGTCGAGAGCATGTCCATGCGGATCGACAGGTAGTTCATGCTGAGCAGAATCGTCGCGGAAGGAAGGCGCGTCGCGCAGAGGACTTGGTGGACCCACTTCCGGAACGACGGAGTAGATGGACGACCTGGTTGGATGCTTCGCATGAGGTCAATATCTGCTAGGCAGATCGGGGACGAAAAGAGAGCATACATTCCCTGTGCCATTTCAGACACGAAATCCGTCATCGTCTCCATGTCGTAGTCGAGCTTGGCGGAGACGCCGCCAACGGGCTTCTCTTCCTTCATGTGCGAATCAACGCGCTGCTGCTCGTGCTGGATCTGGCGGTGCATCTCCATCTCGGGCATCGGAAGAGGAAGGATGGAGGCGCCGACGGAATCGTAATAGTGAGGAGGCTGGAGGCCGGACGGATTGGTGCTCTGGTAGGCGCCATGCTGAGGGTACATGATTGACGGGGGAGCCATGCCGGAGTTGTGGCCGTAGCGCTCTGTGAAGTCGTAGCGGGGTTCCTCGTGGCCTGCGACGCCGTGCTGGGCAGCGTAGGGGTTCTGCTGGTAGTGCATACCTCCACAGCCGTTGCTGTTGTAGCTTGGGATGAACTCAGGCGGCGAGAGAGGCAGCTGCCGAGGCATCGGCGGGCGGTAGAAAGAAGGCATGCTGGACTTCGCAGTCGCAAAGAAATAAAAGAGTCGGTGCGAATTCGCCCTGCTCCAAAGTGTCAGTGGCGCGTCGATCAATGCGCGGGTGGGGGAAACTGACCGCCTCTTTTACTTCCGACCGAAGGGGATTCGAGCAAATGCTCTGAAAGCGAACCTGACCAGAGGATCTAGTAGCTGGCTCTCATGCGCGGTGAGTTGTCGCTGAGCTGGCCGGGTTGGAAAAAGTTGCTGGCGGACTAAACGCTGGGGCTTTGCTTGGATGACGCGCAACACCGATGACCTTGTCAGTGGCGGCGGTTGGACGTGACGCGGCCGAGCGAGAAGTCTGGCGTGGTTGGAGGTGAAGGGTGACGGCGCGAGCTGGAAGGACAAGCTGCGGACGCGTCTAGGCAGCGACGGTGAGTCGGCGGGAGGATTTGAAGGAGGTTCGGCGCCGCGAAGGAGGCGAATCCGTCGGCCGGGACGAATCTAAGTGAATAGCTCGTCGCGGTGAGGTGGTTGATCGAGCGGTCGGTCGTGGCCTGCTGGGCTACGAGCGACGATGTGGACCGCGGAACGCTCAGAGCAATAAGGGCGAGATGCGAAGAGGAAACGCAAGGGAATAAAGCAGCGGTTTGCAATGCGGATAGCAAGCTCCTAAAATGGCGGCAAGCGGGTGGGCCGGTGGTGAGCAATCCAGAGGTGGACGGCGTCGACGCGGACACGACAGCAGGCGTGGGCGTGTGTTGCGTCGCGGTTTCCTTACGGCGGCCCAGACGCAAGGCAGGAGGCGGGAAGTCGGCGACGGGCGGTTTGGCTCGAGGGCGGCCGCGATGCACGGAGCAGGACGTCTCGACAGGCTAGTTCTCGGGCGCTGCGCAGGGTGGCGGACTCAGAGCGGCAGCGGCTGGCCAGACGCAAATGCTTCGGCAGACGGGGGCGAGCGAAGGGTTGAAGAGAGGGAGCGCTTCGCCGGGGCGCGGAGTGGGATGGGGAGGCGAAAAGGGAAGATGGACGACGAAGAGAAATGGGCGGAGAGGTGACAGTATTGTCAGGGCACGCCCGTCCAGGGAGCGCACGCTAGCCCGTGGCTTTGGCGTCCTTCTTTGGGTCCGTCACCGCGGCACTCCCAGCTTGCTGCTCCACCCCTTACGAGCGAAATCCTCCAGCCAACCAGACGCGTCGCGGCCCAGCTGCAGGCGCCGCCGCTGGTTTCTGCCACGTCGGCTTCGTGCCCGCCTCTCACGCCCGGTCCCCGTCGTTCATTTCTACAATACCGGCCCTTGTGCACCTGCATTATTACGGGCCTCCGCGCCCTTCATTATTCAGCGCCTCCGCGCCCCTAGCAGCCCCGGCGCGTAGAATCTGCTGGGCGTCCTTGCAATTTGGCGCAGCTCCAGGGTCCCGCCCACAACGTCCGCAATCACACGCGCCGCGGCAAGGAGCACGCGTTGCAAGAGTCAGTCGCTGCCCGGTGGCTGCATGGGAACGGTAGGGTGGCCTGCGCCTCGAGCGTGACCACCGCTGCGGCCGGAGCGCCGAAGGTAAGGCTTGTTCCGTAGTCAGACGCGACGGCGATGCAGAGGCACCACACGCAGCCGGCGATCACAGAGAAAACCGCAGCCAGCGTCATCAGCCGGGCTGCTCCAGGTGGCAACGGCTGCGAATCACATCAACTCGACCCGCGGCGCCCGGTCGCTTCCGCCGGCGTCATATCTCGCTGCACCACCTGTTTTGCGGCCAAGCCACGTTGGGTCGGCAGTCTGGCCCTGAGCGCCTCCACCGATGTTTCATTCGCCCGGTGCGCGCCAGCGGCTCGCGAAGATTCGTTGGGAGGTATTGATTTTTATTCCGCGATCCACGCACGAGGCAGGCCCGAGCGCCTGTGGAGGCGGCCCTGGCCTGAGCCTCGAGGCCCCAAGGCCCTTCATAACTCCAGACACAGCACCCTCACCACCCCCCCGCCAGCACCGCCCAGCCGGCGCGCAAATGTCTGGCGGGCTGCTGCAACCAGCAGGCCGGCTGCAAATTGCTGCAAATTGCACCGCCAGCCCCGGATCAGGAGCGCGCCCTGTCGGCGGGAACAGCGGTATGGTGATCTGAGCAGCGCGGTCTCGCCCACACAGCAGAGGAACAGGCCGGAGGCTGCCATCAAAGGCACGCATGAACGCCCGTTCGGGCAGGATCTTCGACCTGACGTCTTCGCGGCGGCGACAGCGGCAACAGGGTCCGGCCACGGGCTGGAATAATTGCGTAGTCAGCGTCGCATTCCCGGCAAGCCGCCCGCCCATTGGCGCTGGAGGCCGTGTCTGGTCATCTCCCATCTGTCCACCCGCCTCGAATCGAGCTGCAGGTCGGCCGACCAGCAGCAGCGAGCACGAGCATGCCTCCGGCCAGCGGGCCGCTTGGCTTTCGCCAGCAGCCAACCCCATTTTTCTCTCTCGGTCGGCCAAATACGACTTCTGGAAAGGCCGCGACCGCCGACCGCTCTCCCGGGCTCGCGGTGCCTGCGCCTGACCTCCGCTGTTTTTAGAAGATCGGTCAACCGGGGATGGCGGGAGAGACGGCCTAACGGGCCAGCGAAGAGCACAATCCGTGCTCGTTCGGAGCGGTCGCTACCGCGCGGCATTCTCGAACAGATTGGATGGTTAGATGAACAGTAATAACGGGAGTCATCGAGTCTAGCGCGTGGACCCTGTGGTGATGGCTCGTCGGCGTGCGCCAACCCCCAGCACTCCCGCCGCCCGGTGCCCTGCGGGTGGAAGCCTTCTCGAAGATCAATGTCAGCATCGTCACCCTCATGGCATGCCGGCAGCCATCACCATGCCTTGCATATGTGAGATGGACGTGATGCGAGCCGTGCGAAAGCAGCCGCGGGCTGCCGAGCCTAAGCGTGGACGAAGCCTCAGCCTCCTTCTCCCTCACACGCCCTGCGGCCGTCGCCAGGCCGCTCTGCGACAGGCACAGTCACGAGGAGCGTCGGACCGCCGAATCTGGCGTCTCGGGCACCGGTGAGGAGGGAACCGCATTGAGCATCAAGCAGCCATTCTCACAGCAACAGCTGACCACGGCGTGGCACGAATGATATCCTTACGACCGGTCCAACCGTTCGGCGCTCCAACACCATGAGCAGGAAAAACGCCATCACAACCGTCATCTCGCCTCCTGCCAATACCGTCTGACGCATTTCGCAAGCGGCGCTATGCCGAATCTCGCTTGCGGCCGACGTCGTTCGAAGAGTTGAAAACGGAACGTTCCAAGCCTCGCCCTCGCCCAAGCCCCGAAGCCGTGTTGCTAAATTCTGCACCACGACACTCGCCCGTACGGACGCAACTGCACTAAGCTGCGCTATGCTGCATCTCAGCGCATTCCATCACATCATCAGCGGCGCACTTCAGACTGCGCTGCGGGAGGCGGCAAAGCGGGGCGGAGCTCGTTCCCCCAGTCCCCCAGTCGCCCCGGCCACCGCCCAGTCACCTATTTTTTCGCTTCTTGCCCACCTCCTGCCTTTCCCAGCCCCAGCCGCAATGTGAGACATTTCCCACGCCAAAAGAAGCAACTCCCAGTATTTCTAGCTGCCTCCTGGTGGCGAGCATACCCGACCACTGCGCGCCACCATGGGTTTTGCCTGTTGCCTGCGGTTGCCGCCGCTGCAATCGGAGCGGAAGACTCATCGGTCGGAGCTAGGCAAAAGATGCGCGCGAGCAGCACGAGTAGAAGGGAAGGGGGGGGGGAAAAGCAACGGGCTAAAAGTTGCCATCGTCATCGCGCTGCTGGTTGTGTAAGCTGATCGAGGCGCGACCGCGGCGGTCGCTGCTGCCCGACGACCACCAGGGCGCTAGATGATGGATGGCAAATCCAGATCCCGGTGAACTCATCATGACTGCCTGCTCGTGGCTCCCTTAGCCGCCGGAAAGTGGGGAGCGGGCAAGGCGGGCAAAGTAGGAAAGCGGGCACAAGTGGATCCCCAACCGAGGATCGTGTGGTAATGAGGGAAAGGCGAGGTGGTGGTACAGGGCGGAGGCTGTTCATGGACGGGGAGGGGGAGGCGTACGGCCAAGACCAAGGCACGGAGTAGTGGTTGTCGGCCTGGCCAGCAGCTCGTGGTTGTCGCTGCGGCCAGCAGAACTTTTCCAAGACGCAGATCCACGGCTGACCTCAGGCCGATGCAGCTCATCGGCTCTGCCTCTTCCCCCATCAGCTGAGGCTTCCCACGGTCGCAGCGCAACACGAGGGAGCAAAGGAAAAACTTGCTTTCGGAGACGGGTCGTGATCAGCGTTGTCGAGGGGCCAAGGAGTCCGAAAGAGTCATGCTGATGTGCTCCGTACGGCAGACCAGCGCCCCCGGGCCCCCGACTTGCCCTGCAAATCCCGGCTCCGAGTCCCGTGTAAGACACACAACACGGGGCGAAACGTCGACGCCTCCGTGAAACGTCAGCCAAATGCAGTGACCATGGTTGCACGAAAGGCGCCGCAATCAGAGCCAAACACGAGCGTCGCTGTCGGACCCGCCCGAAACATCACCGTGTTTTTCCACCCAACAACCACGGAACCCTCCAATCTACCTTCAAAAATGATAGAAGCCTCGGTTCCCAAATATTCGTCAGACAAGAGGTAGCCTCTCAAACTTTCATTCCAGCTAGTCAAGAAACCAAAACAGCCCTCGCACGTGGCCGCCAACAGAACATGCCTCTACCCCTCAACGGCCGAAAACATGTCGGAAATTTGGCATTTCGGCCTTCGCATGCGTTGTTGGCTACCGAGAAGGTGCACAGAATCCTATGTGAGTGATGAGGATGGGCAGCTGCTACGTTCGGATGAAAGTACATACGTACTACCGCCCGGATCTGGACTTCCCTGCGTGGAGTTTATCAACCAGCGTCGACGTCCGCCGATGCCCCATGGCGCGTCGAGATCTATGTCAAACACAGTTGATACTGGGCGTCTACGCGTAGCCAAAGAGTCCAACCGAAAGTACATTCCGCTGGAAGTCTCAGCACTTCCACTGTACAACGTAGAGCATCCTCGAAGCAGGTGTGGATTTCTTCCTGTAACGAGTTACTCACCATCACTTGCCGGCGCAAGCAGGACATACTGAGCGTTCGTGAGTGTGGGTTTGCCGCCTCACTCGGCTGTGCAGTCATGCAAACTACGGGCAGCTGGCAATCTCATATTTTCAGGTCCCGAGATCGCTCCAATCCAGCATGTAGTCTTCCGGCAGCCTGCCGTAGGTGAGACTTTGCAGAAGCCTTGCACAAATCTCTACAAAACATACTTATACAAATGTCAACTCGCTCTTATATCGTGGCAACCGATGGGTAACAACCGGTTTAAAAATCTATGTATTTGTTTTCGACAATGGAACATCATGCTGACACATTCTTCTACTTCCACACAAACATCTCGGTTGTCCCCGTTGCAAATATACCGGTACGCTCGTGGAAGGGTCGCCTTTGTTTCCAAGGTGACACCATCTCGAACGGCTAAGCAGTGAGACACAAAAGGAACAATACTCTTCTTCTGCCCTTCTCACCGTTTTCATTGTTTCTCCTCCTCGCGTGGATTCACAAAGGAAAAGGCAAAAGTATGCGTGGTACAAGGGGTCTGGTTCTCTACTCTATTTTCATGGGGAAACCAAAAAAAAGGGGGGGACCGTTTCCATCAGGACCAAGTTCCGTGGCATTCTACCACTGACGCCATAAAATTCTCAAAGAAAAGGTCGACCTCGCCTAGCCCCTTCATCCAGAGGGGGGAAAGGAAGGAACATTCCGTGACTTCGCTTTTTCTCTTCCTCATCCAGCTTTCTGATTCCGAGCCACGGAAGGATTGTGGCCAGAAGCAGAGCAGCCACTATCAACGGATCGCAAGGCTTCTGTTCGGAGCGGGTATACGTGCATGTATACGATCCCGGTTGGAAAGGTAAGGAAAAAATGTGGTAGGTAGTGTGATTTGGTGTGGAGGCATCCACCCGTCAAAGTTTCATTGGTGAGATGGTCCCATTGCGTACCTTGGCTTGCGGCTTTGTTTCCCTGTCCTGACCCGAGCTGATCACCCTTGGTTGGTCCGTTGACACGAGCGTGAGGCCCCAAGTCTCCCCTTGCATGGAAACACGGGAACGCACATACACACATAGTACGCGAGATCGACGCGTACTGTGCACGCACGCGTTTACGGCGCGTGGGGAAAAGAAAGGAAGAATGATGGAAAGGAAAGGGGGCCATCATATCGAATGTAAGGCGAGCTTGCCTGGTTGCACCCGCCGCATGCCGGAGGACACGAGATTCCATTGTTCGAAGACGTGCCATGTCGGAAACGATGGGAAGCCTCACCGCGTTAGGCGTCAGGTTCGTGTCCCTGTGAGACAACCTTGGGCACGGACACACAACTTATGAACAGCTTTGGGTGACTATGGGTGCTAGTGGCCCGCATCATAGTATGCCCTTAAACAAGCTCGCATTATGTTAGAATGCCCACCGACGACACACCGTTAATAGCTACTCAAGGTGCCGACTATTCCTCTAACTTAAGACACCGCTAGCCTCCCATTAGATGTGCGTCGATATGTCTGGGATATACTACACAGCCTAAGCCCGGATATTGAAGCCATGGATATGTAGTAGCTTAATCGCAAGGACGTCATCCGAATGATACAACGACGTTTTCGAAATGGTTTAGGAAAACCTTGCTCTATCTGAGGATGATATGTATCTTACCCCCGACCATAGTCCCTCTAATCTTGGTCTTTAAGGTTTTGCGAAACACCCAATAAAACTAGGGCGACATGAAGTTGCACGAAGAGACTAAAGATGAAGATTCAACAACTTCAGAGGCAAGTCGTTCAAGGAAGAAGGCATAACCCTCCGCAAATCCAACAATGCGGCCGGCCTCTGCTGGAAGCCAGAACCGTGGGCGGCCACGCACCCCAACCCAGATTTACAGGTCTACCAGATGGGAAGGCTTTTTGTATCGAATGGCAATCTACAGCTGGTGTCTGGTTTGTTGTAAAGTGCGGCTGTGCCACCCCTTCGAAGGAAGCTACCGGCAGCTGTGGTAAATGATAATACTTCTTGTTGGAGCTGCCCACAGCTGCATCAGACATCATGACCGTGTCCTTGTAAGATACTAGTCTTCGGCACGGACAGGCATACACACATAGGCACGGACGGATGTGGCAAGAGCATTGATAGTAGTGAACCACTCAATTCGCGGTTACGCCAAAACGCCATAACGTGAAGGATGAGCGGCTGTGCGGCTCCCATGGTATTTCAGCCAGCTACCTACGTTACAGAGACGCCATGCCCGTCATAAACCCATCCATTGAGAAGAAACTTTTTTAAGAACCCCTTACGACCATCCCAGCAGCACGTAGCGGAGCAACAGCCCGCTTAGTTCATCTGCCTGATGAGGGCGTTGATGTGGTCCTCACGGTTGCCAAGGTCACCACCCTCAATGAAGTGCTTGAACTTCCTGGTGTGGAAGCCACCAGTGGGGTTGGACAGCTTGAAGGGCCAGAGGAAGTTGCAGGCCTGCTTGAAGTTGGGGCCGACGGTGTAGATCTCGTGGATCAGGTCCTCAATGCAGACAATGCCAAACTTGCCGAGGTTCTCCTCGATGATGGCGTTGTCAGTGAGCGGGATGCGCTGCTTGTTGATCTTGCCGTAGCCGCGCTTGTAGACGAGCTCACGGACGGACTTGAGGTTGGGGTAACCGTAGGCGATGTAGGGCTCAACGATCCTCAGCATCTCAGTGGTGGCCTTGGTGATCTTGACGAAGCAGCCGTTGTTGATCTGGAGCAGACGGAGGAGCTGCAGGGTCTTGCGCTTCTTGGGGTCAATCTTGTTGATACCCTTGATGCGGACGACGAAGGCGAGCTTGGGCTCAGCAGGGACGTAGAAGGAACCGTCCTGCTTGGCAACACGCTGGAGGCGGACCTTCTCGCGCTCTGCGTCGCGGTACTCCTTGACGTAAGACTCGGCGCGCTTGAAGATGACCTCGCGCTTCTTCTTGTTGGCCTATGGAAAACACCGTTAGCTTGGTGAACTGATGAAATCCATGCCCGAAACATTCCGGAGAAGTAAGTGTAGTCAGTCCCGAAAGATGGTTAACGTAGAGACAGCATTGACCCGAGGGTCTAGTCATCTCGGTTGGTATTATCATCACCCCAACCTACTTCTCCCAAACATTCGGGTAATAATGGAGGGGTGTCCTTACATCACGCTTCTTCTGAAGCTCGGCAGCACGGTTCTCGTGGTCCTTCTGCTGAGTCTTGCGCTTCTTGAGCAGGGTCTCAGGGACCAGGACCTGGTCCTTGGTGGGAACGGTACTACAATCACCCAAGAGAGAATGTCAGCAGTCTGGTAGAGTGTGGTGAACAGCGCAAGGCTTGCTCCCAGACGAGAACTGCAGCAAGTGCGGCATTCCCGACTGAAGATTGGACTCGAAAGAACAAGTTTTTTGATCGATGAGCGGCCCAGCGCTGTCAGGCGCAATGGGCTGTATGATCTCAATCGACAAGACCCCGAGCGTAGCGCTCGAGAGGTTGTGCACGTACTTCGTCTGAGCGTGGAATTACCCAGCTCTGATCGACTGCGTACGGCGAAATTGATTTAAGGGAGAAGACAGTCGCCTTCAGCCCCAAAACCCCAGCCTCGCATTCTCAAGTGCCGCGCGCCAGTGTGTACACGACCAAATGAGGACCGAGGACCGGGAGGGAGAGTTGTATCGAGCTGGGCGGTGCCAAACTGGCAGCCTTCTCCAGCGAGGAAATAACCACGACCAGCTGCATTCTCGTCTTTGGGTGCTCAGCCGAGCTGGCGGCGAGGGGAAACGTACGACTTGACAACGGCCATTGCGAGAACTTTTCCGGCGGTGCTGCTGGATGTTAGTGGTGGGACGGAGGGGTCGTGGACGTCTGGTTCTTTTTCAGAAGAGGCGCGCGAAGAAAATTGGAGGTGCGGCCTCGCTTGAGGACGGTCTGTGCATGGGCCCGTGCGCTGTATGCCAAGACACTCCCACCGCCTACCGCTGCCACCATCTGCTCTGCCGCACCTACAACCCACCTCCAAGTTCAACCATCCAACGAAGTCGCGACAGAGACATTCAACTCCCGTTCGACTATTACCCAGCCTCCCCCGCCAACCATGTCCTCCAACCGCCGCGGCGTCGGCCTCTCGGCCTTCGACCAGCACCGCATTACGCAAGCCCAGTACGCCTCGCACGGCAGCAACCTGCGCACGCAGCAGGCGCGCTCGCTCGAGACGCAGTTGTCCGTCTTCCAGTCGTTGCTGCACCAGTTCAGCATCACGCACGCCAAGGACATCCGCTCCAACCCTACCTTCCGCGCCGAGTTCGCCCGCATGTGCAATGCCATCGGCGTGGACCCGCTGGCGTCGTCCAACCGCAAAGGCAGTGGCGGCGGCAACGATGCGAAGAACGGAGGTAGTGTATGGGCGCAGATGCTGGGCAGCAGCGTGAACGACTTCTACTTCGAGCTGGCGGTGCGGGTCGTCGAGGTGTGTCGGGAGACGCGGGCGGA
Organism: Diplodia intermedia; assembly: GCA_021495925.1. Classification (NCBI taxonomy): domain Eukaryota; kingdom Fungi; phylum Ascomycota; class Dothideomycetes; order Botryosphaeriales; family Botryosphaeriaceae; genus Diplodia; species Diplodia intermedia. Next base: position 9,093 of record JAKEKT010000096.1, on the reverse strand, counting down.
GAACGGAGGCATGATCGCGCTGAACGAGGTCAGGCAGCGCGTGCAAAAGGGCCGCGGCTTCGGGGGCGGCATGGAGGCGTCAGAGTATGCAGGCCCCTCCTCGCCGCGTGCTCGTATGGAACTATGCGTTGATTCCGAAATGCTCATTCTTGCCTCTGCTCATTCTAGTGACGATGTCTTGCGAGCTGTAAAGTCTCTCGAGCCGCTCGGGTCGGGCTTCACCATCATGAAGCTCGGTCACAAGCAAATGATCCGGTCCGTTCCAAAGGAGCTCAACACAGACCAGTCGGCCGTGCTGGAAGCCATACAGGTCTTGGGCTACGTCACGGTATCCATGCTGCAGATCAATCTGGGATGGGAGCGGGCAAGAGCAGTGGCCGCTATCGAAGATCTCCTGGCAGACTCGTTAGTTTGGGTTGATAGGCAGACGGAAGAGACCGAGTACTGGTCTCCGACGTTCATCACAGACGCGGCAGCGAGCGAAGGAGACTAAGGGTTACGTTGTGACGACTTTTGATTCCTCTACCCCGAAGTGTCTGATGATACCCATGAAGCGTATGACGCATTTTGCATCTCACATGAGCCATTAGAAAAGCAACATAAAACCCCCTAATGCCAAATCAAAGAAAAACCACTCTTCCACATTTTACGCCTGGATCGCCCGTCCAAGGGCACCGCCAGTGAATTGCTGACCACGAGGCACACCACTCGAGCCACCCCGGCCGCGGCCACGACCACCACCACGGCCGCCACGGCCACCACGGCCCGAGCCTCCTTGCCTCTCGAAGGCGTTGGCCATACCTTGTGTCCGCTGCTCCAGGGTCTTCTCGTTGGCCTCAATAAGGCCGCTGGCCTTGTCGCTAAGGGTAAGGGCGAGGCTCTGCAGGCGAGAGAGCTCAACACCCTTGCGGAAGATGATGGCGTTGTTGACCTGGTCAAGCGCCGCAGCGAGCTCCTCGTGAGAGATCATCTTGCTGACAACAGCAGAGACCTTGCGATCGGAGAGCTCGAACATAGAGGCCAAAGTGGCAATGGAGAGGGTGTCGTAGAAGGGCGCGTAGGTGAAGAGGTAAGTCCTGAGACCCTCCTCTTGGATCTGCTCAGAGAGCATGGCCTTGATCTTGTCCGACTGCGCCATGAGTTCCCAGATCTTGATCGAGTTGATGAAGTCCGCAGACTTCTTCCACTCGCCCGCAGCAAGAGCCTTCGAGGCCTGCATGACGTGGTCGCGAGTGTTCTCTGGGGGGCCGGTGAAGATCTGGCGCTCATGGTACTCTAACAGCCTGCGGTAAGTCTTGCTGATGACCCGCTTCCTGATGTCGGGCGAGGACCCCACTTGGGCGAGCAGGGGAATCTCGAGCAGCATGGAGCAAGTCAGGTAGACGCACTCCAGCAGCTCGAGGTTGATGTGCATGTGGAAGGGCAGCTGACGCTGTCTCTCCAATCGCTCCTGTTCAGGCGAAATCTGAGAGTAACGCTGCATCTGGAGACCCTGCGCAAGGAGCTCCTTCTGCCTGTTGCTACCGCAGATCTCTTGCAGAGAGGTCTGCGCCTCGTAAACAAGACCGGCCCTGAAAGCGCAGAGACCAACCTGTACGAGCGTCCGGTTGAAGAGGATCTGGGTGTTGACATCGAAGTTCGAGATCGTTTCCTGCAAGTGAGACATGAGCATCATGTCACGAGCCTTGTAGTAGTGGTCGTGCAGCGCCAGGTGGTAGATTTCGCAAAGCATAGCGCGTGCCCTGATGATACCCTCGCTGTACCTGAACAAGTACGTGCAGAGAGTCGCGATGAGATCGGTGGGATCTGTGGAGCCGTCACGGGGGGTGACGGTGGAGCTGAGGCCGGAGGGGATGGCCTTCCACGAGTTCTCCTCCAAAATCTTGATGACCAGCGAGGGCTTGAAGTACAGGTGCTCCAGGCGGCGCATGACGACACGGTTCGAGCTCTCCTGAGTGCTACCGTGCTTCTCAACGAGCCACTCAACGTACACCTGGGTCCGGGCGATGCTAGTGTACAGCGTGGTCTCGTCCGTGAGCCTCTCGACGTAATCGGCGGTGTGGGGGTCGATGTGCTGGAGGGCGCGGGTAAGCTCATCGTCGAGGCGCTCGATGAAGGAGGTGATGCTGCCGGGGACCTTGAAGGTCTCGCCAGCGGTGAGAACAGGCTGCTTGTCATCATCCTCCCACTCCTCAGCACCCTCGATGACGATAATGTCACGGTTGTTCTCAAGAACCTCGAGCAGACGGCGGAACTCGTTCTCGGCCAGCTTCCACTGCTCCTGAGTCATCTGGTTGGTGGTGCCGGTGGTGAGGTCGAAGCGGGTGGAGATCAGAGTCAGAAGCACGCGGATCTTCTGGTAGTCGGTGTTGGCGACGTCGTACAGCTTCTCCATGGTGCGAATCTGCTCCAGACGATCGGTGTTCTTACGGCCACGGGCCTCGATGATGGTGCGGAGATGCTTGAGGATGCTCTCGGGGGTGTAGACCATGGCCTTGCCACCAGCACCAACCATGGTGAAGCCGTCATCATCACCGTCCTCGGCCTCGGCGCCTAGAGAGGGGACGGCCTTCTTCGTCTTCTTGGGAGTGGGAGCATACTCCTCAACCACCTCGTCCGCCATGAACTTCTCCGGGTCGGCCTTGTACTTCTCGATCTCGGAAGCATAGTCCTGCTTGAGCTTGCGCATACGCTGGCGGACGGCGTTCAAACCGCGCGTGTTGGTGGCGTTCATCTTCTTGGGCGAGACCTTCTGCTTCTCGAGCGTCTCGATCATGGTGGTCTCCAGCTCGGAAATGGCCTTGATGTAAGGCTTGGGCGACTTGCCATTGTTCTGCCTGATGAGCGCGGGTATTTGACGGTTCATCTTGTCGAACTCTACGTTGCAACATTAGCAGGCCGTGGCAAAGCCGTCGCGCATAGCTTGGGGCTTACCTGATGCGATGACAGCCCAGTCGTTGATCTTCTCAGCGTTCTCGATCGCCTTGATGGTGGCCTCGAGTTCCTCGAACCGCTTGTCCTTCGCGCTCTTGACAACGGTGACGCGCTCCTCATCGTCGCTGTCGCTTTCATCGGACACATCCCTCAAGAAGCGCCCGGCACCGGTCTTTCCTTCATCTTCGTCGTCGCTGGAACCCTCGTCCGACTCCTCCTCCTCCGACGAGCTTTCCTCTTCGGACTTTTCTTCCGCCTCGGACTCAGAGTAGAGCTCCTCGTCGTCGGAGCTGCTCTCGCTGGAGCTATCGGCGGCGGTGAAAAAACGGGACATCGTGGAGGCTGATCCGGGGCCTGCGGGGTCGGTGTCGCGTGGAGGTTGAGGGTGTGGAGCGCGTAGATGTCGCGATAATATTTGCCGTTGGAGGGGCCGGTTGCATTTCGCGGTTGAAGCGAACGCACCGCATTTTCATGCGTCCGTGCACGGTGCATCACGTGACTCACCTGCTGTCTCCGGCTACGGATCGCTGCCTCGCCATTTGGACTCATTCTGATTCATTTTTGCTCATGATCGGACTCACTGGGAGAGTCAACTTCCAGCTGCGACAGTCATACACTCCGCCATCGTCCCACAATTCTGTGCGGGAGTCATGCCTGCCAAATGCGGACCACAGGAGCATTGAGACAAAGATCAAACAATCTAAAGCTAAAATCGGTATATGCTGCGCCGTCTACGCCAAACTTTTAATTTTCCCTGAATTCGCACTGCCAGATTAGCCCTCCTCGTGGTCCATGTCATCGCGACCCCTCTTTCCACCGCCCCTCCTCCCGCGGAGCACACTGCCCTTCTTGCCTCTGTTCTCGTGCAGATCCTTCATCTCTCTGATTGCGGCCCTCTGCGCCTCACCGACACGCTCAGCGAGAATCATGACCTCTTCCTTCACTACCGACTCTTCGGGTATCTGCTTACCCAGCGCCGTCTCGATGCGCAACCAGATCTCCACGTCGTACTGCGTGACCAGAGAAAGGGCCTTACCAGACTTTCCAGCACGGGCCGTACGTCCGACACGATGGACATATGTCTTTGAATCTGGAGGCAAGTCATAGTTGATGACGTACGAGACGCTTGGGATGTCGAGGCCACGGGCAGCAACGTCGGTAGCGACGAGAATGTCTCGCGACTTTGCCTTGAACTTTCCGAGCGCGCCCAGTCTTGCAGATTGGGAGAGCTGGCCGTGAAGGGGAATAGCACCAAAGCCCAAGGCCCGGAGCATGATTGCGATCCGCTGCGTCTCGTTGACCGTGCGCGTGAAGATGATAGTTGGGTGGCCGATCATGTCGTTGAGCAGATGGATGAGATAGAGATCCTTGTGTTTGTGGGGAACGAACAGGTAGTGTTGGATAAGGGTCGAGACTGTCTGGTGGGAGGAGCTTGAGATGGACACGCGGAGAGGGTTGCTTAGACTGGCCCTTTGAAGGCTCTCGATCTTGGAGCTCATAGTGGCCGAGAAAAGATAGGTCCTTCTGCCCTCCTTCGGCAAAACCTTGAGGATTTTGTCGATGATGGGACCGAAGTCAAGATCCAGCAGCCTGTCTGCTTCGTCCATGACCAAATACTTGAGCTGCTTTAAAGAGAAGCCCTTGGTGTTCTCGAGATGGTCAAGCAGACGGCCAGGGGTGGCGACAATGATGTGTGGGTTCTTTCCCAGGGCAATCTGCTGCGGCGTCATGTCCATACCACCGACCAAGACGGCGCACTTGACACCGATCAGGCTGCCTAGCGCCTCGAATTGCTGTGAGATTTGGTAGGCCAGTTCGCGAGTCGGTGCCATGATCAGGCCAAAAAGCTTCTGCTGTCTCTCCATGAGGTCTTGAAGAATAGGCAGCGCGAAGGCCGCTGTTTTTCCTGAACCAGTCTCGGCCAGACCGATCAGGTCCCGTCCTTGGAGAGCCAACGGAATTGATTCGGTCTGAATGGGAGTCGGGTTCTTGAACCCTAGAGCTTCACAGCTATTGCAGAGCTCTTCTATGACACCAAGGTCCCTAAAACTCTTGCGCGCCTGTTCAACCTCTGCTTCTTGTGCCTCCTCGGGGGAGGACTCTTCGGCATCGCTTTGCGCATCGTCGGAGGTGGGTTCGGCAGGCTTCGAGGGCTTGGCCTTGTGCTTCGCGGAGGGGGCGTTGCGGGTAGCGACCGCAGTCGCCTTGGACTTGGCGGCAACGGGTTCGGCGCTGACCTTGCGCTTCTTGACGGCGGGCATCTTTGGTGGAGTCGGGAAGTGGTGGCGCGCAGGTGCTTGGGGTTGGAAAAATCGCGACCTAATCGATAAGCGCGCGCGCCTTCCCGGGATTTTTCTCGCAAGCCTCCGCCGCAAGCTTGCATCCCAAACAACTTCCTCAGCACACCATGGCAAAACGGAGAGTCAAGAAGCGCACGCACGTCGGCGCCACCCTGCCCAAAAATACAGTCAAGGCCAATGATGGCGCGCCGAGGAGCATGGTCATCCGCGTCGGAGCCGGCGAGGTCGGCTCCAGCGTGTCGCAGCTGGTCAAGGACGTGAGGTCGGTCATGGAGCCTGGCACAGCCACGAGGCTGAAGGTAATATCCTCCAGCGTGCAGGTTATCGCCACTGCTAACCCTTCATGCAGGAGAGGAAATCCAACAAACTGCGCGATTACACCACAATGGCCGGTCCTCTCGGTGTCACTCACCTCATGCTCTTCTCTAAATCCGCCTCCGGAAACACCAACTTGCGCCTTGCAAAGACCCCTCGTGGACCCACGCTGCACTTCCGCGTCGAGAAATACTCGTTGTGCAAGGATATTCAGCGCGCCCAAAAGCACCCCAGATCCGGAGGCCATGAATACCACACGGCTCCTCTCGTACGTACACCCCAACACCACCCCTCTTCAACTCTCTCTAACAGTAGCCTTTGAACAGCTTGTCATGAACAACTTCACGAGCTCCCAGAGTTCCGCCGGCGCGGAGAACCCTATTCCAAAGCACCTTGAAAGCCTTACGACAACCATGTTTCAATCGCTCTTCCCGCCCATCTCCCCTCAAGCCACCCCACTGACCTCGATCCGCCGCGTCCTACTCCTGAACCGCGAGCCTTCCCCCGACGACTCCAACTCTTACATCCTCAACCTGCGGCATTACGCAATCACGACCAAGACGGTGACGAAGGACATGCCCAAAAGCCTGCGCCGCCTGAACAACTCCGTCAAGGACAAGAAGAAGCGGGGGCTGCCAAACCTCGGCAAGCTAGAGGACGCGGCCGACTACCTGCTCGACCCGGACGCTGGTGGTGGCTACACCAGCGCGAGCGACAGCGAGGTCGAGACGGACGCCGAGGTCGAGGTCCTGGAGACGACGCGGAAGGTCCTCAACCGGAAGGACAAGCAGCGCGCGGCTGAGGCAAGGCAGGCTGGCGGTTCGGCCGGCGCGCGCAGCAATGTCGAGAGGAAGGCGGTGAAGTTGGTGGAGCTCGGCCCGCGCATGAAGTTGCGTCTGCAGAAGGTCGAAGAGGGCCTGTGTGGTGGGAAGGTCATGTGGCACGAGCATATCACCAAGACTACCGAAGAGGTCAGGGCCATGGATAAGAAGTGGGATCAGCGGAGGCAGGAGAAGGAGGAGAGGAGGCGCATCCAAAAGGAGAACGTCGACAAGAAGAAAAAGGAGAAGAAGGCGCGAGGCGAAAATGCTGACGACGACGATGAGGAGGAGAACTATGACGAGGATATGTCCGACGCCTGGGATAGTGAGGGTCTTGACGACGAGGGCGCTGGTGATGTAGAGGAGGACGAAGATGAGGATATGGAGGACGACGAATGAGCGAGAGCTCTCACATAATCGTTTGCTAAAAGTCTGTATACCCGGCATTTTGAAACTCCATCCAGGTACCATGAGGTCGGTTCTTTGTATTGCGGCATGGTCACGGCGTCGACTTTGGGTGAACAAGGACCATCTACTGAGACAGAAGATGTCGATGGGGAAGCGTATGAATTTCGATACTCGTGATCTTTATCGAATATTTAGGTGGGGTTTTTACTACGGGTGGAGGTTCAATTAGTGACGCACAGGGGCGCAGGGGTGAGTGTTTTTCGAGGCAGCTAGCTCTAAATTCTAGATCAAAAAGTTTATAGAATTTCAAGCTAACATGGAGGCGTCAGTCACTGGTGAGTGATAACATAATGTGCAAGCAGTTATTGAATAAATCATGCAATGACCCGTCTTATTATCTTGCAGATTCCCTGTTTCATACGCAATCCCCACAGCGGGTGATAGAAGAAGTAAGCCTACCATTCTTTCGACATAGATAGTTAAATCTATCATCTGGACATGCTTACGCGTATTTAGAACTCACATCTACGTTCGGATCCTAAATTCAACTACCCATGGGGTCGAACATAGCTCTGAGGCAGATGCCGGTAGGCCCAGTTATTTTGTCACCTAATATGGCTCGGCGTCTTCGATCTTATTCTTGGCCTTTATGGCGGCACAGTAGATGATAGAAGATTTTAGCCCTCTAAGCTCTACCGAGGACGCCATAGTCTTCCTACGTGGGTAGTTGAATCCATTATCCGTACGTAGATGTGAGTTTTAGATGTAGGAAATCGCGTCCGGAGATTGGATTCAACTGCCTGCATAGGTGTGGGTGCAATATCCCCGTAAGGCAGAGGCAGCTAAGGCGGCCAAAGCTCCTCCAACCAGGCAGCCTAGATGACTTGGTAAGGCGTTCCTCTTCTCTCTTCACTAAGTGAGATGTAATTTAGGATTGGGATCATGTAAAAAAAGCAATGGCTTGTATAATGGCATTCTTGGTAACAAGGTGCTCCTCGCCCGTCTGAGGTGCCGGCGAGCAGGGGTCGCAGCTTGAACCGCTTGCAAGCTCAAGCGGGGTCCTGGACCCCGCTTGCAAGCAGAGGGGGGTCCGCGAATCGATCAAACAAGCGCCTGTGCTTGCGCTTGAGCTTGATTGATCGCTTGATTGATCGCTTGACAAGCGCTTGCAAGCGCGTATATATACTATAACTAGCCTTCCCCTCTCCCTTCTTTCTCTTCTCTTATTCTTCTAAAACCCCTTCCTCGTCCTTCTTCGGCGCTATTTACGATGCTTATACTATAGAAATTCTAAAGATAAGGCATATCTACGCCTATTATATCTATTACTTCCGCTTACCAAGCGCTTGCAAGCGCTTGCCGCTTGTTGCGACCCCTGCCGGCGAGGGTGAAGCGCGCCAGACGTCACCCGCCGTGAGGTTAGCTGTGAGAATCTCGAACATGACATGGCGATGGAGGGTATCAAGGGCGACACAACAGCAAGGACGGAATCGATGCTATACTCTTGAACTCCCCAGGAACGAAAAGTGTTAGACATTCCTTTACGCCCAGATGTTCTCTTGGACTCCCAGGTATGGACGTCCAGCGCTGCCGCCCGCCTTTACGTTGCTTCTCACTTCGAGAAGCTTCTTCGTCGGCGTTTTGGGTTAGTCATCCTCCGACCGGCTTGGTGCGCGCGTTTGCCCACCCGTATCTGCCTTAGAGAACAACTCTACATTGGATAGGTAGTTGAATACAAGATCCAGACGTAAATGCACGAATTCGAAACTTACATTTGCATCCGGATCTTGTATTCAACTACCCACCTAAATATTTTGAGCAGCTTCTTTGTCGGCGTTTTGGGCGAGTGCCCATCCGTGCCTGCCAGATTGATGGCATGGCTTCCCGTTTCGGACTAGCGTGCAAACGCGCACCGCGCGCGCGCACTCCAGCAAAACTTCAGTTCGCTCTCCAATTCCTCTCTCTTCTTTCTCTTCTTCTTCAACTTTTCCCCCGCCGACCGCCCGTCCACCCGCTTTTTGCCGGTGGACGGGTCCTGATCAGCAAGCGCCCTTTGGGGCTACGTACGTATACTCTCCCGCCTTCGGGCACACTCTCGCGTTCGCGCCCTGTTGTCCCCTCGGGGGCAGCAGTTTCTCTCGCCGTTTTCGGTGAGCTCTTTTGTCAGGTTTCCTCTCTTGGAAACTTGGCACGCCGTAAGGGCGTTAAACCTAGGCACACAGGGTGCCGATTTCAGTCTACGTTTCGGCGTAGATTGGACTTGTCTGTCATTTGACAGACCCCGAACCCCCCCCCACCAAAGCACACATCGCAAC